>CABFWB010000209.1:372218-383051 GCA_902151455.1 Timema bartmani
GTGAACCTTACAAGGTAAATAAAGTTTAAACATCCAGTTCTAAGGACTTAAAAAACTGGCATTGGAAACAACTACAACATTGATTAAATGAGCCAGAAAGTGTTGTGGAATAAACTGAGGGGCTTGCGCACTGAAAAGAGAAGGGCTGGAGTAATTATGTATAAGACCAAATTCGATCAAGAAGATCTCAGACACATCAATGTTATGAGAAAGAAAATAGGCAGGCCTTCCTGCATCACACTAGACAATACTTATTTGGCACCTCCAAATATATCCTAAAAAAAAAATAAGTAACCTGTTGGCATTATGCTCCCGTAGAGAAATCCCAGAAATCCATCACACGTTTTATAATTCATTAAGAGCTAAATAAATCTCAGTAAATTATAAAAAGGAAGATTAAAATGATGAAAATATTATTTTAAAGACAGAATTAAACTTTTAAATTTAAAGACTATTTATGTTATAAATTGATTTCAAATTCAGTGTTTTATGTTAACAATTTATTTCAAATTCGGTGTTTTATAAGACTGCACTCAAGGATGATTTTGCTTACAAAATTTTTTTTAGTTTAATAATTAATAATGTATATTTCATTAACTCAAAAATAAATTCATAGAAATTTTGTATCATGTAACATAAAAATACTTCAATTAAGCAACAACATAACAAAAGAAAAGAATGCCAATTATAATGGCGAGGGAACAAGTTTCAACTAATGCAATAGTAACATAAATCAGAAAAACCAATATATATATATGTGTGGGTAGTTATGAAATGTTGAGTTTTTGTAAAATGAATAAATATAATTTACATTGCAAAAAGATTATATTCCCAAAAATTAACTTAATTATGTTCACCGCAAAGCAAAACTTTCAATAGCCATTATCTCAAAACTCAATTTTTGGAGCTATGTTGGTATTGTATTGGGGGTGCGATATGTATTATGTATTTAGACTATAATTGGTGGGCGCCACTCCTAGGAACTAGGAGAAAATAATAAAAAATCTTCAGCTCGGCTAACTCTGACATTGGCACGATGACTCTTAACACTCGAGACCACTGGGTGTGCTCGGGAACGTTTTTCTGGATGATGCAATGTTAATGATAATGACACTACCTTACCTACAACAATGGTGTGCTGTAAATCCCCACAAGAGGTGAAGGAATAGTTAAAATAAAACATGAACAATTGAAATAAAATGGATCACTAAATGAAATGTACTAATTTAAACTACAATAAAAAACAATTACTGAAACTTTTGTGGGTTATTATTATTATTGTTTCATTGTTACCACATCCCAACCCTACCTATGGAATTCCGAGAAATACAATTCTAATCTTACAAAATAAAAACTAAAAAATATTGTATTATATCATCTATTCTTAAACAAAATTAATCAATTAAAAATAATAATTTCCGAACATGGTAAAATTTAGGAGCTTAGAATATATAATACCAGAGTAAAAGAAAAATAATATAGGATAAACATATATAATATTAGAGTTTTGAGTAAAAAAAGAAAATATATGTAGTATTGTTGAGGAAAGAGAAAAAAATCAATAGAATTAATATTTTGACATAAAGTACAGTATTAATTAATGCTCTGGAATAGATCAAAAAAATAGTCTGAACATATTTTGTACTTTCTGAAATAATTACATAAATCCTGGGTTCTTGATGAAAAAAAAGAGAGAGAGAAATTATTTAAAGTTGAAGATTTGGCTGGATTTAATCAATAAATACTTCCAAACTAGCACGCATTTCAATTCTGACAAATGGAAATAAACATTTTAATTCTTTTAAAAAAAACATTGTTCATATTCAATGACACATATTTTCAATATTTACATTAAAATTGCATTTTTGCGTACAACCCAAACGGGTAGTAATAAGCAGTGATGATAATGATGATAATAATAATAATAATAATAATAATAATAATAATAATAAAAAATTTGCATTCAATTTTATATTTATCCCTAGTCCATTGCCAATATTTCATCTTTTGTTTTAATGCATAAGTTTTCTCTGTGGACTTGAGAAAAAAATAGAACTTTTTGAATTTGACTCCTGGAATATTTTTTGAAGAATATTGGGTTCTTCTTTCTTGGCGTCTTAAAACACGGGACAAAATCTGTGTGGCTCATAGCTGAATTTATTTTTTAAAGTGGAACAATATTTTAACTTTTGCTGTGTAATAATTGTAGAAAAGCTATTTTTATTATATTATCAAAAGGAAGGGGTAGGCCAATGTAAACGTGGCTGAAGGTTCTAGACGAATGTAGGAAAAAGAGAAACATTAAGCATTTTAAGAATAAACGAGCATATTTGACTCGGTGTACGGATGTTGTTGAAGCAAGGATAGGGAAGTGTGGAGAAAGTTAGTGAGGATGGATTAAGTAAGTTGTTTTTTAAAGCTATGTGCGCAATTTTTTTCTATCCCGTAAAGAAACAGCGTGCTTGGATATGTATTTTTTTATAAGATATTTATGTATAATTTTTGACTAATGAGAAATAGGATTTTTTTGAGACTCTATAAAAAAAAGTTAGAAAATACTTTTGGCCCAAAGAGTATAGATTGATCCATCTAATCCAAATGATAAGAAATAATGTTTTAGCTTGAGGATAAATTATATTTATTCCATTCGACAAAAAATTGTCAAAATAATAATAAAAATCTTTGAAATGATTGATCATTCATCAAAATAATCAGATTAGCTTTTAGACGTAAACTCACTGATAGATTATGTAAAAAAAAAGTAAAAACATTGCACTTCAAATTTTTGTTTAAAAATTATTTGTATAGCAACTAAACGAACAATAGGTCAGTGATGAATTTAAATAGGACTATATTATAAATTTATTTATAATATAATACAAAAAAATGGGGTTAATTCATAAAATTTTATATTTATAGCGTACCTACATAACAACGGACAAGTTTGGAGGGCAAGGTTTTTTTCAAGATGTAATTAAATCGATTTTTGTATTCACATCGATATCGGTCTATTATTTCAGAAAATATAGATTTGTATGCGGGTTGCAGAATGTATTTGAGTAGTTAATCTCATTTTATTGATCCACATCGGCAAGTGTGCACTAAGTGAGAATGGAGAACACCCAGCTATACTGGAGCCTAGTGTTATGTATGTGTAGTAAAATAGTTGTTGTGTCGATCTGATTTTGTTTCTGCAGGAATTGGATACAATATAGGTTATTAACGCCTATAATCGTACCTGCCTAGTCGGCTAATCGTGTGAACCCTAAAATTTTGTAAACACGGTAAATCTAAAATTATTCTTCGGAAACATAAAGTTTTAACAATCCTATCCGTGGCTTACGAATCCATCCCATATTGTGTAGAATAAATTGTTTTTGATAACCGAAAAACATTAATATCAATAATCTACCCTTTCTGTGGATTCAAACCTCACCAAGAACTCTTTAGTTTCAAAAATTCGATGCCATATCGACTCGTATTGCTATTTTTTTAAATTTCAAATATAAACATTTTGTTTTGTATGTAAGATGATTCCTCTGGCCTGACGAACTTTATAATTTGGCCTTGGTTTGAGTGACTAAGGGCTCCAAGAGAATTGCACGGCAAGGGTGACCTCCAAATTACTGAAGATAAGAAGAGCCAAATGGCTCAAATTGTAAATGTTGTCACAAATTTGCAAGAGTGGGGTTACTGGGTCATAAACTCTCCGTAGTTTGGTCAGATTGTTATATATCATTAATCTATTAGTAATAGCCATATTAAATAGATTATATTATTCCAAATATACTGTTCTCATGGTTGTATATAGCTATCAGGACATTGATAATGTGCCTAGTGAATTGGTGATATATCCAAGTTCCGTCTCACATGGTTGTACCACGGCTGTATTAGTATATTTATATTACCTTTGGTACCTTATAATATCAAAGGTTACTTATAAGTTTAAATAGAAAATCTTGAAAGTTTGAAGAATCATGTCTTATAATAAGATGATTATAACCTATCAAATCCAATACAGATATTGTATTTATTACTACTAATATACACAATCAGTACTATATATATAATTATATATAAAGTTATATACATGTATATATAATTATATATAAAGTCATATACATGTATATATAATTATATATAAAGTTATATACATGTATATATATATATATATATATACTCAAACATTCAATGAACGTGTATATTTTTTATGCACAGTATTCTAATTCATTATCTTCATGATATTCCAATTTTAATTACATAATGGCTCATGGCTGGCAAAATTAGAGTTTGGAGTAAATGTAACAATCATTTTCGTGAAAGGAGAGTGGGAAATCTTTTAGGAAAAATTGACCCTCAGTACACCCAATCTGGATTCGAATAATGACTTTCTATGTCCTGACAAACCAGACTTAATGAGCCTTACGTTCAGTTGACGTGCCTAACGATGCAAGTAAATATCAAAGTAGTTGTAATAGTAATAATGATATTGGATATTGTTAAAAAAAACTAGCTTAGAATATAAAAGCTAATAAAATATTAAATGTACTTACGTATTACCAATTTACATAAAACATTGTTGCTATAAACCTCACTAATTCTTGACAATTTTAATACGTGCTTTTAATTTTCAGGTGGCATGTAAGAAAAGTATGGAGCAAGTGAAGTTAACTATGCACACGTTGGAAGATCATGTCAAAATCCTTAAGCTCGTGTTACAATACAGGAAATAAGGCACACATATTGCCATTACCAGCTGTACCCTCCCTTTAGTAATAATATTCGTTAACTCTTAAAAATAGATTTCTCTACATAATGCTATTAATCTATATCTGAGCGATAATATTTGTATTTAAATGTTTAAAGATTTGTGTGCAGGAGATTAATAAATGTCTACATATAAACACATAGAGATGTACAAACTTATCAATCCATTCATCTAATATCTGTGTTACTATATTCACGTAACATTTATTTCGAGATTTTTAGAATCTCTAATGGGTAATCCCAAATGTGTGCCAAATGTTGATCTACCAAATAATTGTTCATGTAAATTATCGTGGTATTGTTATAAGATATAGCATTAAAATATTATAAATACATGTTACATGTAATCGTGCTAGAAACCTGTAAGTGTAGATATTTGTTTTCATACAAAAGGTTATGTTAAGTACACCAAAGTTTTAGTGAATGTAAATAACAAACGGGTTATTTAAATAATAATTAAAAAATTTCATAAATAAGGGCCTAAATATTTTTATTTGGCAAGTAGTTTTAATTTCCTTTATAAATTTGAATTTTTTTTTAAGAACATCATTTAGGCTACAATTGACTTATCTCTTGTGAAGCTATACTGGGAAGACCGAGAAGTCCCACTGTAGCCATGGTAAAATAAACGTTACCACCACGTAGACGTCTTTGTGACGCTGTTACGCCATATTTATTGAAACAACAACAGTGTGTCGTCTTTTGACCTAAGCAGAATAAGTGTTACATTTTAAACGTTATTTTTTTACGTCCATTAGCTTTTAAATAGTGATAAATAGTAATTTCTGTTATACTAAGTGTATATATATCCATGTTGGAGCAGCGTAGTAAGAAAGTATTATATTCAAATTAATTATTTTTAATTGAAATGCCTTTTAGGATAACACTGATTTTGGTACCAGTATTTAGATAATAACTAAACCAAATACCTTGGAAAACGTTGACTTTGAAAATAATTTCTCCAGTGTTAGGTTATAGAGTCCTCCACAACACGTGTAGAAATAGTGTGAACTAAAGTGATAGAAAACTCTTGGATTTTTCTACGTTGGCAAATTTATTATTAAGTCAAAATTCCTTGATTGTATCCATTGGCATTCCGTATGACTACAGTAGCCCCATGACTTCTTTGTTGCTGACTGACAGCTCACAGCTGACTTCTGACGGTCAACATTTAGGTATATACCTAAATTTTGACTGTCAGAAGTGATAGCTGCTAAACACGTTTTTGCAGATCATATGGTTCAGCGTAGGGATACATAATTTGGTCTGGTAACTTTTCAAAGCCGTCAGCTGTCAGTCAGCACCAAAGAAGTAATGGGGCTACTGTACCTCTGTTCAATTGTTTATGATGGACCGTTAATAATGTGTTAATTATTACATTTAAATGCCAGCGCCAATTTGTTCCAATTAGAGAGCTCGAAAATATTCCAATCATAGTTAATCAATCAGTGGTGCTTTAGGGTTTGTAGATATAGTTTCGAGTCCCCTCACAGAGTAAACCACTTTTGTGTTTCTCAATGTCTTTTAGAATATGTTTTGAGCAAATGTATCTACAGTAGCCTATAGAGGTGAAATTTAGAGGAAAGTTTCTCCGAAAGTGGTGTAAAAATAATAAACGATCTTAATGAATATGGCCTACACCAATCAACCATCCCAGCTTTATCAATTCAGTATTTCTATGAAAATATTGGCAAGTACGCTTAAACATCAAGTAGTTAAAAGGGCTTTAAAATGTAAATCCTATATTTAACTAACGATTGATTTAATTAGTTATGTGTTTCTCTGGAACGAATTAAAATCGTTAAAGGAGGTTCAACCATTGCGTTTTTGAGCTAATTAATAGAATACGAAGAGGTTTTACTAGCATGTCAACATTTAATCAGCTTTGTATTAATTACTTGGGAGTTCTTGTAATTATTATCATACGTTACAGTGAACAAACCAACTTCGTAAATATTATTATTAGTACAATAATTATAGTAAACTGGCATGGTCTAAACAACGTTAATTGTGGTGTAATGAAGCTAGGTACACTTCAAAGTGATAATAACTGGTTTAATTCAACTGGTGTTTTAGAAAGAAAGAAAAACCCAAGGTAAAAAAAAATTTTTTTATTGAACTGAATATTTGAGGGGGTTTTACTATTTGTTTAAACATCCTAAATATCTCTTGGGGTGAAATGCTAAAAATATTATACTCTCTAGTTACAATTAGTATTCGTTTCTGAATTAATATATTACAAACCTTTAAATTAAATCTATTAAATCTATTGATGTGGAGAACTCCCACGACTAAGTCACAATCAGATAAATTTGAAATGCGCACCACTTACATTTTTGATTGTGTTGTTGATTAGTTGATAACATTAATTCAATATGTTGAATTAATCGAGCACACAACTTCTCACGTACACATGCCTGCCACTATATTGCTTGCTAGTATGTTGGTTACAATGTCACATCTTTACTTTAATGTAATATCCAACATATATATTTATTTATATAGGCCTATGTATAGTATATGAGGGGTCGGCGAGCATGTTTTTTTTTCTCTCGACTCGAGTCGAATATTTCATAAAGCACCCAATTTCGAGTCGAGTTCGATCATAGACTAATAATAGTTTTAAAATGTTAAGAGCGGATTATATCTGTTTATTTTAAAAGTAAAATAGGTTATTTAAAATGTCACCAGTAAAAAAAAAATGTAATTAACACATCTCTAAAATGTGAGATTATAAGATTATGTGAAAACATCGCAGGTTCTTAAAATAAAAATGACACTCATTTTTTTATATATAGTAAATACTTTTTAAATTAAAGTTTAAGAAATGGAAATATTGGTTTTTAAATTGGAAATAACCAAACATGATTTAAAAATAAGAACAACAATCAAATAAAGATATAGTTTAAAAAAATGTCAATGGTTTCAACACCCTGTCTTTAAGACATTAAAATTACACGAACAATTACAAAAAAGTTAACAGAATTGACGTTTTAATAGGATAATATTTCCCCAAAATAAACCTCCGTAACTTCAATTGCCCTGTAAGAAAACGTAAGAATCACCAACCGTTAGAAATTTGAAAGGTTTCATGTATCGTTTATTAGTCCTTAATGCAATAATCGTACGCATGATCGCTTCTTCTGTTCCATTTTCATTCCTCTATGCGCTTTATATTGGCTCTATATAAATTTATCTTATTACAAAATGTATTTCAATTGAATTTTTAATGTTTCATAAAAGTTAATGTTCATTCCTTAAAATGAAAAATAAGATGGTTAAAATAATATTTTTCACAGCCAGTATGAACTAATTAACGCTTTATTTATTTATTTATCTGAACATGGTAAATTTGTTAAAATATATAATCGATGCTGATTTTAGACAGGCTAACCAACATAATTGTATAACTAAATAATATTGGTTTGGTAGTTGAACATATTAATGCAAGTTTTAAATAACTGGGTTTCGAAAACAATCAATCAATCAATAATATGTATTATCAGTGGTAGATGTATTTCAACAGAAATTATAATTTTAGAAAGGACCACGTAAAACTAGTAAAACTAATTATTATTAAATTATTTAGTGATCTATTTATCTACTTTTATTTTAATTGCCTTTTCACGGCAATGCAATTTCAATAACTCAAAATTAACAAAAAATATGGAATAATTTACCGATCGAAAGAATTTCGAGATCTATTACGCTATTAGTGTGAAATTGATAGTAATTTGAACATTTGTTAAGTAATCGAATGATTTATAAGTGAAACTTTCGATATCGTCTAACTTAAATTAACATTGCCTTTCAAAACTTGATCCGTACGTACATTCATCAAGAGAAAGCTCGAAAATGATGAGCCCACAAAACTTTCGATCCTGATCCCGAGCATATATTAGCACTGCGTCTTACTACCCGTTTAGGCTGTACGCTTGCAACAGTAGTGAAATTCCCAATATTATAAGTATGCCAACATGCCTAGTCGTTGTCGCTGAACACCTTATACTTTTTTAGTTAGCTTCAAACAAGATTTTAGCTAGGCCAGACTTAGCACTGAAAGTGCGGCCTCAAAAGAAAGGAAATAAAATTAAACCAGGTTAGTCCTCACTGTGGAACTACAGTTTGGCCAGCGAAGAATAATAGACATTAGTTGATTAATTCAAAATGTGTAACATACCCACAATAATAAATAAGCCAAATAGCAAATGCATTTTTTTTAACCTAAATTCTCTTTTTAAGAAAAGCTTTACATTTTTCTGTTAACTAAATATTTTTATAGATAATTATTTTACTATATGTTTGAATTTTTGGAATAAGGTGACTTCAAGTGGTCTTAGGGGGCTTGGTATAAAATTAAATAGGTTTTAATATTTTTATATGAACCGTTAAAACAACGATTGTTAACAGATTAATACAAGTGTTAGGGATGTATATAGAGTATTTTAAAGGAATTGTACTTTCTATCCTCTATAGTCTAAAGAATTACGAGAGTATTAATGCCATATTAATAAATGATATTTGGAAATTTATCTTTAATGAATCAAGTAGAGATTTGAATACAGATCTCCCGTTAACAGCAAACAAGCTCAACGTGAGTCTAACGTCTAAGTAAATGTCGCTGTGTGTTTTACTATTCACAATCAATTCAAAGTTTTGTTGTTTCATTTAGTTATAAATCATTTAAAAATTTGGTAAGGTTTATTGATATAGTTTTTACTTTTGGGATTGATTGTAGTCAAAGAAATCAGAGTAATTCCCAACTCTAAGCTTTTCGAAATTAAAAAAATTCCCAAGTGGCAAAGGAGAGTACAAGGTCAATGATGAAAATGACGCGGGAGGGGGGGCAGGAGGCTCCCAGAATTATTTTTTTAATCTGAGGTTATAATCAAGCCTTGGACCGAGCATTTAGTCAACTGTATTTTTAAATTTATTTGTTGATCCTGGATTTTTAAAGCTACAAGGCTTATTTGGTGCATAAGGAAATAACTTGAATTATTATTTATTTCAGTTTACCTGCATCTGAGCTAAATATCCAATTGAGCTTAAATATGGTTATTTAGATATGCAGATATCGTTCAAATCGTGTATTTTTAGATTAAAAATGCAACTGACTTTATTACAGCGGCTTGTAATATTTTTTAGTTAATGACCACACCTTTTATCTCTGTGGCCACCGCGACACTTTGATAACTTAAAAGCATTCAAATCCTAGTTTTTAAGTTTTTTCACTGTGTATTACTACCAGCCCGGACTATCTACAGTTAACTACACCAGTGGGATAGATCAAATTTAGAGGAAATATATACTTATTTGCTTTGAGAGATATTTAGAATTTTGCATCTTCCTATAGTCATTAAAATCCTAGAAAAAGTAAACATGCTGTGACCCCCAGGTTGGAAACCGCTGCTTTATTACTACACGCCCGGAAGAAATATTTAACTAGTAAGCTCCCTTAACTGTAGAACTAATGCGTCACTTTATAAAAAAAATTAGCAATTTGGCCATGTTTATTTAAAAACATTTTCAGCTGTAAAATAAAGAAATAAAAAATTGAATTTATCGATATGTCAACAGTATTTTGATTACTGTCTACCAATGTCCTGCTTCATAACCTCATGGAAGTTGCCCTAAAATGTTAATACTGGTACTTGAATAAACTATTCCCAACATATTGTTATTTAGCACTTGAGGGTGAAGGGGCTTCCCCTGACATTGTGTGAAATAACTTATGGCAAATTTGAAATAAGCACTCTAAACAACATGGTTACATGAAACTTCATGCAAACTGAACAATAAATAACGAATTTAAAAATGTATCCCAAATGTGAATATGTTAAATGGTGAAAAAACAACTTGTGATGTTATTTTTGGTTAAAAGAGTTACTTATAATAGAAATCTAATAGTCAGTTGACTCAATTCTTCAAATATATAATAACGTTGACAATTTTACTGTTTATTTGTTTTAAATTTCACTAACAACTCCTAAAGTTTCGAATATTCATTATTTATTCATTTACAATTAAAATATATACTATACATATAATTTACTTACCTTTATTTCA
>CABFWB010000209.1:383702-408097 GCA_902151455.1 Timema bartmani
GGATAAATAACTTCAGTTTTCAAACCAGAGTTATTACCGTATGTCCACCTCAGAACAATATTTTTGTTTATTAAAGAATCATAGCATTATTGTTACATGTTATAAGGGATAATTTTTGTTGTTGTAAAAAACTTGTTATTTTGTTTAAAGAAATATTCCTGTGTCAATAATTATATATGTATATTCTTTTATCCTCACAATTCAAGTGAGAGTTTAACATTTTCAAGTATTGCTTAGCAATACTTCTATTAATTTCATAACATAGGAGGCAAGCCTTAATAGGTAGGGTTTGTTTAAGGACATCATTTACATCAATAATTACAATCACTCTTTAAATTTAATTGTTTTATTTTTATTTATTACATCAATGTACATTGTATTTTTCTTTTGAACTTGCATCCCATATATAGCTATCCTCATTAGATTGGATGTCCAGAGCAAGAATAATAATCTGCTTCAGGAAGTTTTCTGTTGTAAGTGTCCTACTTAAGTCAAAACTTTAGGTAAAGTCCAGGGGTCTTGAGAGAAAGGGTTTTCGTCTTACCGCTGAGCAGTTTATGGAGATAAATTTGTTTAATGATAAAAATTTACCTACTTTTCAAAATAAAAGTGGTTGGTAGTTGGCGCCCAACAACATTATTATATATTATAAATTAAATGCATTCGTATATTCAAAAATTAATAATAAATAATAAAAATAAATAAATAAAATATATATTTTTTTTTATTATTTCACCACAAACTTAATTTTTGTTTAATGTAGTCTACTTAATCAAATGAAAAATTATAAGATTTGTAACAATGTAACACAGTCCTAAGCTACTCCTCTTCCTTTATTGTTGATTTGAGATCATTAAAATTGCTTTCATGAAAGCCTATTTTAATAAACAATGAAATAAGATAAACCAGTGTTCAATTCAAAATAGTATGGATACGTGCTAGAAAAATGAGTGTGTATTTCAGAAGTCAAACACTATCACTAACCTCAATGTCCTCATTTGATCAGTCAGATCTTTTGATAAGAAAACAATAAAATGTTCCGTAACACTCACTTCATTTATACCTTCAAAATTCAATAAAGCCCTAACTAAGGCATTGTATTTACAACATATGATAATTTTTATCATAAAACTGTGACAGTCTAACACCCACAAACAGGGGCGCCCGCAGGGGTGCAATTGTCCCCCCTGAGATCCTGAGGTTGCATAAATATTAAAAGTTTGAAGAATTTTTCTTATTTTGTATCTTATTTTAAAGAGACAAGGATTGCCTTAAAAAGCGTCTTTTGAGGTTTCAATTTAATAAATTCTCCCGGGGGAGGACCCCCGAACCCTCCACCATGCTGGGGGATATTATATACCCCACAATTCGCCCCCTCCTCTGGAGAAAAATTTCGCGGGCGCCCTTGGCCACGAAAGTCAAAACTATAAACACTAAACAATAAACAATAAACAAAACATTGGCTGACAATGCTGCCACTTCAAGCATTGTTGGCTGAGTGAAATTTGGCTACTGGGCAGCTCATGTTCCCTTATGATTCATTTCCATAGCACATTGTGCATACACTGACTGGCCGTTGTCTCTGCCTCCTGACAACGGCGCTACTAGACTACTTGATTAACTAAGCGTTCTAAAATTTACTACAGAAGGAATCTCCTTTCAATGTTTGATGATTTTTGAAGTTGGGAATTTTTTGTAGCGTAGGGATTAAAAGCTGGGAAATTTTAGATTTGTCTGTACAAGAATGTGGTTGAGGACTTATATAATAGAAAGTAATGGGGTACAGAATAAGCCTAGAATTCCCAAGCTCCAGATCTCAAATCTCACAAGATTCATAACTTTCAGGCCTTTATCCAACATTGGGGGGATACCCCCCTAACAACTCACCTGGTGCGACGCCCCTGGCTTCTAGTTTTAAATAAATCCAAGCGAAGTCCATTCCAAATGGCTTCTAAGGACATCCTATTGTAAAAATATGCTGATGGAAAATTACTACAGAAGATAGTCTTTAGTGGTATCTAGTTAAACAAAATCAGGCAAGGAACAATCTAAATAGTTTCTAGAGGCATCCAAATTAAAAAAAAATCCTGTTGGGGTCCACTTCAAATAAATTATGAGGAATCTATTTTGAAATAAAAAAAAATTGTAAGTACTTCTTAAAATATCTTTTGGAGGCATTCAACTACCAAAAATTTTCTGAAGAAGGCCACACCTCTAGGAGTATCAACATTTCAAAAAACTTAAGGGGTATCACTATTCTAAATAGCTTTTAAAAGAGTAATTTTCAAAAATTCTCCAAACGAGGATCACTACAAATGGCTTCAACTAGGAGTATCCCATTTTCTAACATTAACTGGGAGATAGGATGGTAGAAAAACCCTAAAATACATTTTTGTTTCTTGCTCCCCCCCCACCCCCCTCCAGCTTATCCAATCTTCCACTTCACACAAGTAAAATTCCACCACCACTGTATAAGATAGCAATGTTCTTATTTCTTAGGGTTTAGTAGTAAGTTTTAACATCATGTCAAAAACTTATATTTTTGAGGCACCCTTCCCTCCCCCCAAAATTATTTTTTCCCTACGCCCATGCAGAAAACTACATGTATTTGGAGCGATTAGTTTTGGCAATGTTAGGATTAGTCGGGTGAAATTGCTTTAGTGATTGTTTGAATGCTAAAGAAGAAACCGAATATCTTGCCACAGACCAAAACATGTTTAAGGCGTGAATATTTTTTTCACGGACTGAAAGTATTTTCCGTAAAGTTTTAGGTGAAAAGTTATTGCTGGATTAGGTACACAATCTGAACACTAAAATAAAAGATAAACCTAAGGTCTAAATGTAAAAATATATATATATATATATCCATTTAGTCGTGAAAACATTTGAAAACTTAATCAGGTATTTGAAAAGTATAGTCTGTCCTTTGACAATTGCTATTGTTAAAAACACCATGGCGTCAGCCCAAAATCAAGCCATACTGACCGTCGTCTGTTGGCGATGATAGTGCCAACATTTGCGGATAGTGGGTGTTATGTAGTCAGCACAATGAGCCTCCCAGCCTTTATTTTCAGTTTTCTAGACCGGAGATGCTACTTTTTTTAAATTCAAGTAGCTCCTCATTTGTCCTCATGGAGCTGAGTACACCCCGTTTCAGACCCAATGCTCCACATAAAATCTGGGTGTGCTTGAGATCAAACCCAGAACCTATAGATCTAAAGCCAGGAACAATAACCACTAGATCACAAAGGAGGTTATTGCTATTGTAATTCTACTTTTATTTAAGAATTTATTGTTCTGTATTTGATTGTATAATTTAATGATTTAACTCATTAGTTGAATATTCTGTAAATTGAAAAAATGACACCTGGACACGGGAATTGAACTCAGGGTCTTTTGCTCAGTATGCCAATGCTCTGACACTAAGCTATCCAGGAATCGTCCCGTGACCAGGGTCATTCTTCACTCATATTTTAAGGCAGAGTCTGTAATGAGGGAAAAAATATTAGTGAATAATGACCCTGGACACGAGACGACTCCTGGACAGCTCAGTGGTTAAGAGCAGTGGCGTACTAAGTTAAAGGTCCTGGGTTCGATTCCCGTGTCTAGGTGTCCTTTTTCAATTTACAAAATATGATATCTAGATGTGGCTTGAAGGCCTGCGCCGTTCAACGCGGGACGCGGGAGCGAAATTCGCGTTAAATAACACTATAATTGCGGGATAAAGGAGAGCATGAACCGGGGCGAATAAATCCCACGCATTTGCTGGCGAACGCTGGACTGTGGCGTCGTCCAATGTCGTTCACTGTTTTCCCGCGTTCCGCTGGTTGTTTTGTCAGTTGGTTGCAAACATTGGTGGGTGCTGGATCATCATGTCACTTGAAGAAACCTTATGAAAACCAAGCCCATCCCTCCACAACAGGCCCTTTATCTTCCCTTTCCCCCACCCCCATGCACCCCATTCTACCAGGAAAGGAACCCCAATCTCCCTGGCATCAGCAGTTCCTAGAGTGTTGCCTTAGGCCAGGAGTAGACAGCCCTTTTCAGCCCCAATCGACTTATAAAATTACCAAAGCTCTGAGATCACCCATAGTTTCTACATTCTACTTTTGATTTATTATAATTTTTTGATCTCTTCACACATTGGTATCAGTGGCGGTGCGTGATATTTATTTTTGGTGGGGCCAGGTCAAAGCTTACTGGTAATGTGTTTTTTTTTCTCACCGCGTGTTAACATATTAAACAACCGACCCCATGGTATAGTGGTCGGTGCACCTGGCTACGAACCTAGTGGTCCCGGGTTCGATTCTCGCTGGTACCTTGGGTAATTTTCCCTTAAGGGCAATTATCCCAATAGTCACCAAGGTTTGGTTAACTAGGCTTAAGTTAGGTTAAGACTCGCCCCGGCCTCACAGCTTCATAATAACTATCATCACATCATCTCGTTGTGGGTACGACGTGTAGACAACCTCCTATGGTGTACCCTGGGTAAACGTTCTGTGCCAACAGAACGGCTATTAGTATACACATAAGGGTTCGGCCAGACTGACAAGCGTGCGAGCGAGTGCGCAAGCGACTGGGTGGTCAAATTGACGAGCGTGCGAGCGAGCGCGTAATCAGCAGATAGCTCTCGATAGTTGTTGATGAGGAGGCAAAGGTTCGAATCTTGGCTCAGTGAACTAAAGGTGGTTTTTGACAAGTGATATATTGTTGTGGTTTTCTCATCCTCTCTCCATGCTAATGGGGATTCTTATTTGTAAGGACCTACTTTGATAATATTGAAGTATTTTAACATATCAGTTTTACATATATACATACAAGTATGGTTTATGATCTTACCAATTAAATTAGGCCGTTAGTAGCAAGTGTGCTAAACCTATTGATAGTAATAAAAATGTTAAAATGAAAAGTTTTTCTAGCATTCAATGGTGAACGAACCTGGACGTCAAAATCCCTCCCGGTCAAATGTACCATACGTTAAATATATATTAAATTAAATTAAATCCATTTAAGTTTTCTTAGTTTTAAAAATCACTAGAATTACAAAATCACAAAACAAATCTACAAACAGAAAGAATAAAATAATTCTGGTTTTGAATTAAACAATTACCAAGGGATTTCATTATTTGTACTAAAGTTGGGCACGTCTGTTCATCTGACTGGCAAATATATCGATCACTCTGTTGTTGAGGTTTGAAAATTCGGCATTTTCTTCCCTATGTATAGAACGATGAACGAACACCCAGCGAATTTAACCGGTCTTGTCCCATGCTGTTCCTAAGGAACGTTTATTCTTTTTAACGTACTAACACTAAGCTCCGACAGCGGAATCTATCTGTTATATAATACATATTTACTGTTCCAATGGTTTTAAATCTACATACACTTTCCAAATGAATTGTACATTCTTCATGGGTTTTTTAAAAAATGGTTTCACTTAAATTTTTTAGATCCTTACAGTCTACCGTTGTACACTATCCCACACCACCAAATAATAAGCAATAAAAACAATAAGCTCTGTTTTTCTTCACTGACAATTAACTACAATTTTTTACCAAACCAAGAATTAGAAAAAGTTCTTTTTTTTCTTGACATCCACCTACATAAATGTAAAGTCACTTGGCTGATGTGCTCCTAACCGTTTAATTGCATGTTTTTCTTGCAGTTTTAATGAAAAAACGGAGAGTTTAAATCTACTTTATTCATTTTAATGAATCACTTTCAGCCGTAGCCTTACCTATTGGTTTTTTTTAACACATACTCAAATAAAGACACATACACGCAAAAACAAAATATGAACTATCTTTATCGAATCGTGGGCTCGCTCAGACTGCCCAATTAGCTACTGTTGAGCTCACAGCGTAATTACCTTGAAGAATATCTCCCACTGGACTATGGGCCTAATCTGAGAAGGGCTGACCCATGTCAGCTTCTTATTTAGTAATTAGAGTCTCGAGCACTGGTACAGTCGCGTGATGATTGGAGCGAGGAATGAATCCTCTTGGGACTGGAATACTGTATAACGAATCGAATAATTCAGTGTGTGTAAGAAATGGTGCTCCACTTCATATTATTATTATTATTATTATTATTATTATTATTATTATTATTATTATTATTATTATTATTATTATTATTATTAATTTTTACAAAATATGTTATAAAATTAAAAGAAAGAATAATTATTTTTTATGTTCAAAAATGTTTTGGTGGGTCCGGGCTCCTGTCCTCCTGACTGATATCCTTCCTTGAACTATCGCAAATCACTTCGCGTCGGTATGACCACACTCAATCCCGCCATAAATTCCCGCGTTCGTTCCCGCGTTCCGCTCCCGCTCTCGGTCCCTCGTTGGTGTGCGCAGGCCTATAACCGTAACTGACAAATTTAATAGCTTTGCTATTTAATCAATCATTAGTTGAAGTTAGCTCAGAATTTCACATTCATTTTAATAATAAACATCTAAACCTCGAACAATGACATGTTATAACCTAAATATAAGGACAAGCTCGTAAGCAAATAATAATACCATGTGTTCATTTGAAAACTTTGCCACCTAAATACCTCGAAAACAAAGCATTGTTGGAAAAAAAAGTTCGATAAAAAGTTATTTAGTTTTGTGGGGGAAGTAAGGTGGTGAGGTAGGTATGACCTTGGGTAGCGTTGCTAAGGTCAAGTCGAAGTCACTTTGATTTATTTTTTTTAAATCACATCCCATATTTGTAATTAAATATTCTAGTAGCTCATGTTGTGACATTTTCAAATTGGTGGTGTCAAGCTTTTTCAAGTAAACATAAATAATAATTAATTATGAGCCTCACAAGTTCCAGCATTGCCGGCAAGCCATACCATCCTCACCACCTTATTTTCCCCTAAAAACTAAACAGCTTTGGTTTCAAACTTTTTTTTAAATTAATGCTTTGTTTTCGAGATATTTAGGAGGAAAATTTTCTAATGAACACATGGTTTAAGAATTAATATTTTAGTTACTGAAATTATTACTGCTTTATTTTATAAACGTGCTAAACGGAACAACATTAATTTCATGAAGATAATATTTTTGCCCCTTGTCAAATCTGATAAGACTTAGATCATTATGCATCATATTCTCCCCACCAACAGAGCGAAGGTACCATTTCAGTTGAACAACTATGCATACAGCCCTTGAATGACAGTGCAAAGGTAACTTGTTTTTTTACAATCTTATCTTTCCTCGACATGTCATTGGTTCTCGTTTTTCTGTATAGAACTTGTCTTTGGTACCCGTGTGTAGTATAAATAAGATATCTGGTTAATTGAGGTGGGCCAGTACTTGTTGAACATCAGTCCAAGCAGTTTTCCTCATTTCAACACGAGAAGCAGCACTAGCAACATGAGTAAAGAACGTTTATCAGCAGGTAAAGCTATAATATATTATGTAGAGTACTTAGTTGTTTTTTTAATTTAGCACCGCGTCTTACTACCCGTTCGGGTTATACGCTTAACTACTAATTATGCTAATGGATTAGGAATTGGGAAGGTTGAATTTTAGAGGAAGTGAACCCGCATTTTCGTGGAGGCCGAGTGCAATACCATTTAGGAAAAACCACCCCCAATTCACTCAACCAAGATTCGAACCTCAATATCCCCGCCCACGGAAGTAAAGCTCAACACGAAACTAGCGCGTTAGCCAACTACGCCACCGAGGCGGGTTAGTACTTAGATATATATTCAGAATGCATTGACATAAGAAATCTAGTTTTCTATGTATCATATTTTAAAGTTTGTTTGTAAAAATAATAATATAAACTTACGCTAAAATATATTACTTTGTTAGTTTTTAAGCTGAAACCTAGCAATGATTTAAACATTACTAAACAAAATTATAGCTTCTTTTTTTTAACAATCAAATAAGTTAAAGCAGTCTATAGGTACTTCTTTTCAGTTAAATTATTTCCACTGTAGCTTGTAAATTATTTAAGTTCAGAACGTCATTACGTGATACATATAAAAAAAAAGGCTGCTTGAATATTTTCACCCAGAATATTTTCTTCTGGGCTATTATTAATTAGTGTTAAATTAAATATTTTTCTTGAAAACAGGTCAAGTTATCTGTTTTAAGTATAAAATTAAGGAAATTAAATTAGCATATGACAAAACTAAATAATTAATTAGAAATGAATATGAACAGATAACGATAAAAGTAAACAAATCTTATCAAGTATTAATCTTATCTTACACTTAAAGGAATTACTGACTTAACGAGAATGGTCTTTGCATATATGAGCTGAAACGGCAGTAGAACTATTTCAAGATATGAAACTGCTGTTATACAGGGTGGGGCTGAAACAATTATACGATTAGTAACTTGAAAATTAACACTTTAATCGAAACTTAAATATTCACTAGTTCAATAAAAGCAAACTACATGCTACACTTTTTCACTTTTTGAAGATAATATCGTTCAAGTGATCTCCACCGGACGTCAGACAAACCTCAGCACGTTGTCCATCACTTTCCTCAGCATAGATCGTCTAAATTTTTCCGCCCCATCCTATTCTAGCACCGAAAACTCATAAAAACTAACCCACTTTGAGAGACACTCACTATTTTGAACAGAAAGATGAGAAATATACTTTTAAAATACTACTAAACTTATTCTTTTACCTATAATATTTTATTTGTTCACCTAATACCACTGTTGATAATATTAATCTACCCTAGGAAACATTATGTAAACAATCAATGTGAATTTATTTAACAAAGGGATACCAATATTTCCAGCTAAAATTAATATTTTATCATATGTTTGTCATTCTGTATTATGTACAGTACACTCCGTTTATCCTGAAAGGTATAGAACTTAAATTGCACGTTACTATAGTGGCGCAGCTTATAAGATAATATCATGTGTGAAGAAAATACTGCTATCTTTCAGGGTAGAGAAGTTTTTCTCTTAAATAATCAAATAGGTTGAAGCAACCTATGAGTACATATTTTCAGTCAAACTAATTAGACTGTTTCAATGTAGCTTTTAATTATCTGAAGTTAAATTTTTTAGTACAAATTGCATAAGAAATGCCGCTTGAACATTTTTAGCTAAGAATTTTTTCCTAAATTATTATTGCATAATGTAAAATGAAATATTTTTCTTGAAAACAGGTTCAAGTTATTTATTTTAAACATAAAATTGAGTGGGTTACGAAATAGTTTTCCCTTGACAAAAATGTAACGTTATTATTTTGCATGTTGTGATAAAAATTATTTTTCTCAGCTTAGAGCGAATTATTTCAAACATTTTTGAAATAAAATATATTTGAAAATAAATTAATGTTGTGGTTAAATTTGTGTAAAGACTTACTACAAGCCATATTATTTCTTTCTCCATAAATTCAATTTTTAAAATATTTGAGATATTATTCGGAGTTTAGAACATTTAAAATATTTGAATCCCCTCAAACCAATTCGAGCATCCCTTAAGGCTTTCACAAATTATTTCTTATGTTGATTTTCATTCTTCATTGTGTAAGCTTTAGAGTGAATTTTTTTGTTACTGATACATACAGCACCAGTATTATTAAATACTTTCTTTAGAAGTTTAAGGGTTGGGTGTGAGAGGGTCAGAATACACTGGCATAGGTTTGGTAGTTGGCTGTAAAATACCACTGTTGGAATACCACTTTCAGTAAGCCAGGTCAGAATCCATACCATTCAAATGTGACCAAACTGTCACTGAGGTATTCCATTCACGGTAGGAATTACTCTCTGAAAGGTCATTTTCCCTACCAATATCCTACTATGTAATAGCTTTCTGGTAGGGAAAAAGGCCTTTCAGAAAACAATTCCTACGGTGAACAGAATTTAGCTGTGTCAATACTTGAGAAGTACGCATTACATGCACGCTGTTAGGGGTCAGATATGGTTGGTTAAATGTATTCTACATTATTTGATATCCCTGATTTAGTGAGGTTTTGTTGCAGGTTCTGCACAGCCACCCCTGGAACCAGGTAAAGTGCGTCTCTACGGTTTTGGATACTCCCCGTACGTTCAAAGAGTCCATATGGTATTGATCGCTAAGAACATTCCTCATGATGTGAAAAGTATAGATCTTAAGAATAAGCCGGACTGGTTCCTGAAGCTCAATCCTGCCGGAAAGGTTCCTGTGCTGGACACTGGTGACAAAATCCTGACGGAATCTCTGGACATAATCGTCTTTCTTGACCAGAACTACCCCGGGACTTCCCTCCGTAGCACAGATCCTGAGAAGTCCGCCAAGGATAAAGAGATCGTTAAAAAATTCGAAGAGGTAAGTTCTTGATTATTTTCTATCTTAGTTTAAGAGTCCGGCGGTGTTTTCATATCAAATAATTTGATCACAATAAATGAGTTAGTCCAAAAGCTAAGCAACACTCAAAATCATACATACGTTTCTATTTAGTTTATTGAATTTAAAAACAACTAATGCAATCATTATTTTTATTCTAATAGATTTACTTTTTTCACAATTTCCAATCGACTTAACAGTTTATGATCTAATTAATGCATACTTTTATTAATGTGCAGTTGCCTTTAGGATCACTGTGAAGGTGTTTCAATGTTTTAACGCTCATTTTTTGCAAAAATATTATATTTTCTTTTATTATTATTATTATTATTATTACTATACAAATATATTAATGTCAAAATGAATTAGATATATGTTCAAAGCCTGGAATATGAAATGTGAAGTTTCAAGCGGTATAAAAAAATTAATATCAATTCTTAAGAAAAGGTAGCCAATTTGAGTTGTGTTAAACTTTGGAACTTATCATGGTATAATTTGTAAGAAATATGTTTTGAGTAGTGAAAGATTTTATTTGTGGGTTGAATTAAGATTATTTTAACAATGTATTAATTAGGTACATTATGTAAAATTTAGAGTGAAATAATAGCTTTTGATTGATTTGAGATCAATAATCAGCAGTAGGAAATTTCATTGTAATCCATTCATTAGTTAAAAAAAGTTTTTAAGCCAGGGTTTTTTTATTCGATGAAAACAATATTTTGTGAATCACTTGTTCACCTCAAAATAAACCCAATTAGCAATGAAATATGCCTATCCTATCAAAGGTCATAATTATACCCACCAAATATTATAACATTATTTTCTCTGGGATATTTTTTTTATAAAAACAGTTTTGTCTTTATTAGTGTCTCAAAAATGGCGCAAAATAATTTGTCAAGGGTTATCAATCAATATAATCATAATCACTTTCTACCAAATCGGAGTTTGTATGGTATATCTCCACCACCTCTTCTCTCTACACCACTCCTCCCCCCCTCATCCTGTTCAAGTCCAAATTTCTTCTGCACACACGGTTCTTAATCGATTACAACCACCTCAAACTGGGCCTCCCATAGGTCTCATCACAATCATTCTCATTTCCATCGGATGCTTTGGTAGTCTTTCACATTTCAACCTCTTAACATGTCCAAACCATCTTAACTATTCCCGTCTATTCTCTTATTCAGCTTTTCTACCCCAGTTTATTTCCTTACTTCCTCATTTCTCACTCTGTCTATTTTTGTCTTTACTAAAATACTTTGTAGGAATTTCATCTAAGCCATTTGGATTCTACTATCAGCCCTCTTTCTCACTGCTCAGGTATCCGAGGCGTACGTCAGTAAATGTGTGTAGTATACTTTATACATTAACTTTTTAAACTTCCTTGGCATGTATTTGTTCCAGATTAGACTCACACTTTGGTAAAAGCTGTTTTCTTTTTGTATCCTTTTAGTAATCTTCATCTTGTAATATGGATCAGTTCACTCTTCAAATATTCGGATCCCTCCACTACTTTCATATTCTGTCCTCCATATATTATTATGCTTCTTGCTCCTATCGTCAGCCCCCCTGTTTGGCTCTTTCCCACACTGATGTTTTTGCCATATTTAACAATTTTTTCATTCATTACATCCACCTGTTCTTGCACTTCCTTCAAATCCTCTCCTCATATCACAATAGCGTCTCCAAATAGCATTATCTTCATTTCTTAACCTCCCAAATATGTCCTTTGCCTCCTTCAAATTTGTATCTATGATCATTATAAATATTTTAACTATAAACACTTTCCTGACTTAATTCTTTTTCATTTACATACCATACTATTTTCTCCACTTGTGTCTTCACACAACTGGAGCACTTGTCATACATGGTTTTCCCCAATTTGGTTAATATTTTATCTATTTATTTTTTTACCATAACTTCCCGCTAACTTACCTTTAGGTAGTTTTCTTGTGTGTTTTACAATCACATGAATGTCATCCCTATATATGATCCATATTTCCACTGATACTCCATTCTTTATCTTGTAACAAAGATAAAGTCAACTGTTTACCTTCCAATTATGAAACCATATTGTTCCTCTTACAGCTTTCTACCTATCTACTCCTTGAGTCTCTTTTCCATTATTATTTCCATTATATTTGCTACTTGTAGCATAAGGGTTATTCCTTAATAGTTTCCACACTTCTTTCTATCGTCTTTCTTAAAGATCGGTATTATAATACCCTTCTTCCAGTCCCAAGGAACATTTCTCTCATTCCATATGCCTCTTATCAGCTTGTACAACCACGTCAATCCCACCACTTTTGCTGTCTACATCATCTCCACTACAACCTCGTCTACTCCCACTGCTTTTCCTGTTTTCATATTTTACTGTCACTGATAGAACAATGTCTAGATTAGTGCAGTTAGCACATATTATCGATATTTAGCTTTTAATGGTTTAACGACCGTAGGAAATTTTAATTTCGATAAAAAAATAGATCACAGATCAATTTCGTTTGCCTGGAGAGAGCGTCTCGTTAAAAATTGTATAAGAGAAAGAATTTTTTAAATACTTCTCCTTAGT
The DNA here is from genome assembly GCA_902151455.1 of Timema bartmani. Classification (NCBI taxonomy): domain Eukaryota; kingdom Metazoa; phylum Arthropoda; class Insecta; order Phasmatodea; family Timematidae; genus Timema; species Timema bartmani. Next base: position 396,573 of record CABFWB010000209.1, read on the forward strand.
ATACATATTTATGAAGATAAAAACGGCCATAATGTGACATATGGTCTCGAATAAACTGAATTGAAATCTTATTCCGGTATGATAGGATAACGAAACATTTGACAACTTTTTTCAAGCTGTCATAGAAATAAATGTTCTTTTGCCGGTCTTCATAAACATTTTTGGGCAACACATTTTTTATATTCTGCCTCTTCTAATTTAATTTGCTTGAAATATGGTGATTTTGTTTCAGGTAATAACGTTTTATGATGTGTAATAACACATCCAAGATACTTGTGAACCGAAGTTTAACAAAATATATCTTGTACAAATGTAGTTTTGTTTAAGTCTACCAAAATGATAATATTGTATTTCTTGATATTGTGTATATTAATTGACAGCGTCCTCTTTTCTGGCCTATAAATAAATGATAATACATTTGTTTAAGAGGATATGCCAATAAGTAAACTAGCACTTTTTCCAAAAAATACATGCAAATCAAAAAATAATATTTAAAAAAAAACTACACATACATACCTAATCACGCCGTTCCCTCACTGGGTAGGCAAGAAACTGTGCATATAGCTAAAAAAACAACTCTTCACTTGATCTATCTCCTCTAACTTTCTACACACTTCCCTATCCTTTCATACTCTCTTTGCTTCAACAACATCCATACACCGAGTCATGCATGCTCTTTTATTCTTAAAAACTTATTTTTTTCACTCATTTGTCTACAACATTATTTTAACCACGTCTCACATGGCCTACGCCTTACTTTTGATCCACACTATCTACCATCATATATTTGCTTCTTCACGTTGACCTATTGGATTTACTTTCGAAACACACTACTTCATACTTCAGTACCCTTTCATTACTGACTCTGCCCATACGAGTTTTTTCACATATATTTCTTAGGTATCTCATTCCAACCGCATTCACCTTGTTCTTGTGTTTCTCTTAACAAACCCAAGCTTCACACCCATTCAACAATGTTGGAGTTAACATACTTTTATATACTCCCATCTTTACTGCTTTCGATACTACATCATTCTTTGCAATAGTCCACATACATTTTACTATACTCCGAGATGCATTCACTGGTATATCTATTTCACTAGGCCTATATATATTTTCATATTTACAAAACATTCCGCCCAGATACACGAAATCATTCACTTGCTCTAACAGTTTTCCGTTTATACTAAGATGACAATCATTATTTGATCCATCCTTATTAAAAACTATCCCCATAGTTTGGAGAGACTTAGATGAAGATTAATTCTGCCTGCCACCACATTCAAACGATTTGATGCATTTTGCAAGTAACTTTCATTCTCTGCCATTAAGACGCCATCATCTGCATACAACGACACTCTCACAGTCACATTGTCCATTTGCACACCAACTGCGTCCTCACAAGCATCCTTCATACTCTTACCCATGAAAACATTAATCAACCATGGAGATATAACACAAACTTGTCCAACACTCTGTTCATTGTCAAACAATCCACCCTAACGCAAGCTTTACTTCCATCATACACCGCCATATTTGTATTTACCAACCATGCATCCACACCATACTCTCTCAGAACATTCCATGACATATTTCTATTCATACGATCGTAGGCTTTATCCAGATAAACAAACCACAATACACTTTTACCAATTTTTTATAAATGAAATTGTTACGGAACCAACCCTTTGGGGTTTTAACGTCAACATACAAATGTTTATAGTCCGCTATTGAGCTTTGAGTGGATGTGAAAAACTCGTCTAAATACTTTGCTTCGATTTTAAAAGTTGGTTAAAAATATTATTTTGAGCATCATGTATTAAAATAAGAAGAAACAAAAATACTATGAGCAGTTTACATTAAAATTTTATTTTAACACACACTTTGTTAGGTATATAATGACAGCAGAATTAGCTTGTGTAAATTAATGGCTGTATTATTTCTTACATGCTCGTATCAGTTCATATTTCAGTTCTTGATATTTTCAGTACGCAAAAGAGTTTCGTCAATCTTTTACTGATAAGGACTACAAACCTTCAGAAGGAACTCGTGCCTTTTTCTCTTTATTTCAATCGGAGCTTGAGAAGAGAGGGACAACATTTCTTGGAGGTGAGGAAGAAAAATATTCCATTCCTTGCAACGAGAAATAATTTTTAGTTTGCGTGAAGAATAAAATACTATCTAAAATATATAATGTTAATTTGCAAAATTAATTTTTGGAAAAATAGTACAATCAAATGACTGTCACCCACTTCAATGGCTGCTTGGTCTATGACACTACTCTCGCAATAGGCTATATTGTTGAAAACTGGGAGATTGGGGTTCAAAACTGGTCAGATGTGCTGAGGGTGGTTTTTCCCTACTATATTTCTACGTAAATGCGGGTACACTTCCTTTAGATTCAACCTTACTAGTCACCAACTAATTAGTACATAGGCGTATAGCCCGAACGGTTAGTAAGACGCGGTGCTAAAATAAAAGACTGAACACATCAATCAAGTTTCTAATCAAAGAGTAGTAGTGAGAACCAATAACTAACTTCGCTTTTTTATTCCACTCTTGAGAATTAATGTAATAGCTTTGTCCCATTTTTATTTAATTACATTCTAAACTTGCGAAGACTCTTACTTTAAGGATAGTATTATATTCTCATGCCGAGGTATATCCTATGAAAATAATAAAACTGAAACCGCAAAATCCTAAAACAATCTTCTTCTGTGAGCCTAGTAACAAAAAAATCAATGTGTTTAATGCTTTTCGTCATTAATTACCTTTTTCTCATAACTGTGATACTTCACTTAAAATGTTTATCAAATATGTTAATCTCACTTCTTAATATTGTGTTTAAGACTTGAAATGTAAGATTTTGTGCTTTGATAGAAATTATATTGTATACAATTCACGTCTATTTTGTCTGGAACCATATTTAAAAGAACAAATCACTAATATATGATGCCTGAAAGTCTGCAACTCATCTCCGGTAGGTGGCCCACTTAAAAACAATAAACAAAATTTATCTAGACCGGTTGCACAGATATCAAATTGATTTTCTTTTTAGCGTCGCGTCTTACCAGTTGTTTTTTAGGGTTATACGCATATGTATTAATACGCTAATGAGGGAGGTTGAATTTAGAGGAAGTGTACCCGCTTTTGCATGGAGGGAGAGTGGAAAACCCTCAGTACATCCAACAGGATTAGAACCCTGAACTCCCTCTCATCGTCAGTCTAGTATCTAGTATATTGCAAGTGTGATGCCTTAGACCATGTAGCCACCAAAGCAGGTCATATTGTTTCTTCAATCACTGGATTGACAAACAGCTAGATCTTAGATCAAGGAAAATTTAGGGTAAAACAAAGTGAAACAGGAATCAAAATCTCCGACAACTTGACCATAGATTTGATCAAATAATCAAGTAAAACAAACATGGCAACACTGTAATAAACCTTGTCTTTTGAAAAGCTGGTTGTAAAATTATCTAAATTTATATTTAAGTTTGGCTATTCTGAATACACTTTATATTATGTCTCTCTCTGGTAGCCTACCCTGCCTGATATTAATAATATATATATTTTGATAAAATGCAATTTCAGGTACGTTCCTTAAGAAACAATTTTTAAACAATTTTTTAGTGATATTAATAAATATACGCAATAAAATTTACTGTTACTTCAAATTGTATTTATCTACGATTAAAGAAAAGTTTACCTATTTCCCGAAGGCTTTGGATCGCAACCATTCTCTCTAACTTCCTGTATAGTTGAAAAACTTTATATTAATATGCCATAATTATTGACAATACTATACTTTAAAGGTGGATATGTAGGAAACGTGAGAAAATATCAGTGTCTGCTGTTTTTATAGCAAAATTTTTTTTTTGTCAAAATAAATCAAATATTGCTTCTATGCAAACAAAGAGTTCAATTTCTGTACATGGTGACCTCAACAATGGTTGGATATTTGTCAAAGGTGTCCTGTAATTTCATAAAAGCATTTTCTCTTCATTTAAAAAGTTTGTAAGATAATGCCACTATGTGCATGACAGATTTTCAACAACTGTTGATATCACCACGTGGATAAAATTAAATAACTCTATGTTTCTACTGAAGTAATATTTGATTTATTTTACCCAAATAAATGTTTTGCTATAAAAACTGCAAAACACTTATCTTTTCTCGCATTCCCTGTATCACTGCCTTAAAATAATTCACACTCAAAATAAATATACAAAACATACACTTTAACTTTATTAATCACTAAAATAAAGATTAAAAAACTAATCCATTGACTAAAACTTTTGGGTTATGTTTTCCATCAACGTGATGATCATAAAATCAAATAACCTTTAGTAATTGAGTTTATCAGGGTTGCCACTAATTTATAACATTGAAATTCCCTGACATTTCCAGGTTTTCCAGACAAAAATATAATAGTTCCACGTTCCAACAACGCAATATAAAGTGGCAGGAATGAGAAGGTAGCTTAGAATAGATGTACACACATTAGCATGGAGAGAATGGGTAAACCACCCAAGTGCACCTAACCGGGATTCAAACCTCAACCTTCATGTCATTACATGCAATGCAAGTAATCTAAGCCCCAGCTCCATAATCAATGGTAACCACGTTTACTAAAGATAAAAAACTTTAGGGCCTGGGCCCATCATGAACAAATAAACTTATTTTTTACTTGTTTATTTGAAGCTTTTTTTCTGGAGTATGGATGCACTGCTTTTCACACATTTACACAAAACATTTAATTTTTATTGTTTATAGTGGGTGGTTGAGAGGCAAAGCTTTGGATTTCAAAACAAATATCGTACGCATGTCATTTTAGAATTGAGAAACTCTAAGATCTATATTTGAGCATGTTCAAAGGGTCACTAAACTGAAAAAGCAAATTTGCAACGCTTTTGATGAGTTAAATAAATAATTTTGCTATAACACCGTAACATAATAATTAATTTAAGCATTATTTTTTAAAACTAAGTTACAAATGATATAGAAAATAATGATAAAGCACCGTTGTGTCACTAATTGGGAACTATAAATACGAAAGATCAAATACCCGCATGCGTGTTACGTGTCATATTGAAGGCTGTGCAGACGCCTTCTCACAACTAGAATGGTGACCACAGCGCACACGCTGATGTTTACATATGCACAGATGTTCTTGGATAAACTAATGCCACAATATAGTAATAGCCTTCACTGTTAAGTTCACAAATTACGATCGCAATTTTAATTAATTACCAAGCAGAAAAACATTAGTGTAAAAATAGGTTGTTAGCAAAATTTGACTTTATATTTTTAAATTAGAGTCATTTTTAGGAAATTTGAGAAATTCCCTGACATTTCCTTGATTTTCCCAGGTCAAACCAAATTCCCTGACATTTCCTTGTTTTCCAGGTCTTCAGACGGGTGTCAGCCCTGGTTTATATTTATTTATAATTATTTCTAATATACTAATATACACATTCTGTTTTGTTAATAAGGGGATTCACCTGGCCTTGTAGACTACATCATTTGGCCGTGGTTTGAACGTATGAAGGCTGTAAGAGAGTTGCATGGCAAAGGTGATATTCAAATTCCTGAAGATAAGAAGAGCAAAGCAGCTCGAGTCGTAAGTGTTACCACAGAACTAACTACCTGAGTATTACCATCGTGTCACTAAGCTTTCCAAAACTTGGTAACATCGCTACAAATGAGGGAGTCGTGGCAAAAATATAATCCTCATTTTATGAAAAGATTTGTTAGCAGTAATTTCTGGCAGTTGACCTCTTGAACTAAAAGTTGTTTTTATATTTAGTCAAAACCTTTAGGGTAACTAATATCGACGGATATTTTATTTATTCCTATAGCTGGCATCTAAATTTCACCGTGTATTTACTACCCTTTCAGATTATTATAATTTCATTCACACTAATAAGGTGGGCATGATAAATCTTTCGTAAACTATGAAGCTAAGTTGGGAAACCATTTTGGAAAATCCGCCTTCAAACCCCAACCGATTCTTAGGTAAACCAGACGTCACAAGCTTGAAGTTTATTTCACGTGTTCACCTTTGTGAGTATATATTAAAATTATATGTAACAAAATGAGTAGTAAATATGGTGAGAACAATAAATGTATACAAAGCTAGCCTAAACACCTATTATCAAGGTCTATCGTTTTGTACTCAAGGTTTGTCTTACTCAAACGGTTTAAAACGTTGATGAAATATTTTTATATTCCTGAATGAAAATCAGTCATATTCGAGATGAGTCCTCGAGAGATTTACCATTCGATATGGTTTTATGTCGTACCAATTTATCATATTGAAGACTTACTCCCTCTAAGATCAGTCAATCACAACATTGGAATACACATATATCGTTTTGCTTCTCACAAGTGAAACATAACCCAAAATGTTCTAGCTGATTCTTTGATTAGAATCATCAGTATTTTAATTTATTGTAAAGAGTAAGCTATATTATTTGATGTAAGCCCATGTTGAACATATTTTCAAGAAATATATTTTGAGAAAAAGTCAATTGATTTTTAAGCCATATTTTATCAAGTTAATATGGGATGGAGGCAACTTAATTTTATACAAAATTGGTCAATATTTATATTAAAGCAATTTTTTTTTTGACAATCGATAGTCAATAAAATTATATTTAAGCCTACATTTAGAGTAATTTTAATTTTCCCGTACATTATCAACTATATCATATAGTGGTGTAAATGTGATAAAATAATTAACTTTAGCTTGCTACGTGACAATAAAATATATTATAAACAAATATAGTTACATAATACAGGCAAATAGTGCAGACGAACAAAACGGTCCTGCCATAGCGTCTTTTACTAGTTTGGCTATTAAATAAGTTGTCAGAACAAAATTACGCCTATTTGATCTTAAATAGTTTGACTAAACCTTTTCCCTACTAGCAAATATATTAACACTAACCCTAACATTATCAGTTCATATAAGCGCCTCATTTAATGTAAATTTTATTTTATTTAGTACTTGAATTGTGAGTCATTCTAATAATACGTGTGCCATTTTGGTCAAAAACCCTTTCGAGATCTTGCATTTCAAGTTGGTAGACCCCTCGAGACATACCGCTAGAGTTCCATTAACGTGTTGTTTTTTGTTTATTTTTTTAAATACTAAATGGAAAACTCGAGTGCGGGTGAGGTAGGAAAGAATATCAAGAATACGACTCCATTTCTAATACATGCTTTTAATTTTCAGGAGGCTTGGAAGAATAATATGGAGCAACAGAAGGCTGTTAAGGAAACCATGCACACGTTGGAAGAACATGTTAATTTCGCTAAGCTCATGCTACAACACAGAAAATAAGACCCAAACATTACCATTACCAGCGGGGTCCTTTAACGAATATAATCTTTAACTCTTCAAAATAATTGTTCTATTAGGCATAATTGTATTCATTCATGTCTGCATGAACAAAATTAATACATGTGAACCCTGACTTTTAGACAGATTTTTGACTACCAAAATTTATTGAAAGTCATTAAAATGTGGCATTGTATAAATATGTATTATTTGATTTATTAAAGATTATTTTAAAAGTTATCAAAAGCTTCCAATAAGACCTCCTATTGAATCATTGTTTACTTTCTTTTTACATTATTATTTTACACTGTAGCAATATGAGTATCCTGTCTTCAAATATCGGCCTTCATATGAAAATCATACAATTGTGTATAAATAATCATTTTTTATATATATATACATATATATATATAAATAATCATTTATATATACATATATATATATGTATATATATATATATATAATATGTCAATGCATAAACACACATCTCTATACATAGTGTACCCTCCTTGGTGGCGTATTGATCTAGCGCGCTAGTTTCGTGTTGAGCTTAACTGCTGAGGACGGGGAGATCGAGTTTCAAATATCAGTCGGGTGAACAGGGGGTGGTTTTCCCTAAATGCTTTTCCACTCTCTCTCCACGCAAACCTGGGTTCACTTCCTCTAAATTCAACTTTCCAATTCCTAATCCATTAAATAATTAGTACTTAAGCGTAAAGCCTAAACGGGTAGTAAGACACGGTGCTAAATAAGAAAATAATAATTTCCTAATGTGTGTGGGTCTTTCCAAAACCTCCAGAAGCCCCTAGATGTTCTAGAAAGATAAAACTTACAACACTTATAGTATCAACCACAGGACATAACCTAACGGAGCTGGATTTTCGATTCTCGAAGTAGGGTACCGGTCTAAATTAGTTTATTATGTCATGAATGTGAAATTCGATACTAATTTTAACAATCTGTTACGTTAACGAATGATTTATAAGTGAAACTACCAATATCGTTTAAATTAAATAGCCTATGCTTACCATTGCGTTTTAAAAATTGATTTGTACGTACAGTAGTACATCAAGAGGAAACTCGAACATGACGAGTCTACAAAATTTTCTATCTCAATTTCAAACATTAATTAAGAGTTCGGCTCGAGGCTTGAAATCCGAGTACTCGCACAGCTCTATATATTAACTTAGCCTAGCTATTATTATTCTAACTTTGGAATATTAATATTAACAAAATCATTGTTTCCATTACCTTTCACAATATTCTGGTAAATATAACAATCTGGTGGGGAGTTTCACAAAAAAAACATTGGAAAATAAAAAATAAGGGCACTTAAATTTAGTTAAAACATTAAACATAAATATGTATGGTACCAGTAAATACTCTAAGTGTGTTTATAAATTTGTAGGCCTATTTATAGTGTATAAGAACGTTGTAAAGGCCACCATAGCTTTATTTCATAGGCAGGGAATGACTCACATTTTTTATCTAAATAATAATAACTATATATATATATATATATCACTTATAAATGAAAATATAATGAACATTCCTAATATTTTCATTTGCCTTGACACTAGCCTGGAGTCAACGTTAGGCCAAAGCTGATTTTGATCGGTAATTATTTATTTTTTATTTATTTAGCACTGTGTCTTACTACCCGTCAGGGTTATTCGGCTGGTAATTATTTATTTAAGGCCACGTGGTTTATTGTCCTTCCGCCCTAACTGCATCTTACTCTTATTTAAGACTTTAACTGGAGAAGGTGAACCCGCCTGGGGTGATAATGGAAAAAAAACGTTTAGAATAATATTGTGGAAAGTCTACACAGTGCACTTGATTGGGACTCAAAACAAAATGTCAGCCTCCCATTTCTGAGCCATCGATTCTAGTCGTCTACACGTTAACAATGAGATATTAACTCTACCGGTTGTTTATGGTGAGTAATTAACTAACAGCTCGTTTTATAATAATTTAAATAATTCTTACTCGCATGTTAATGGAAAAGGATTAAATTTTCAAACATATAAAAAAATTGTAGGCAGTTAGTGTGAATTTAAAAACATTTTACAAAACATTACTTGAAAATAAATACCAACGTATCAATCGAAGCCGGTTTCAGTTAGTAACTTGAAAATAAATACCAACGTATCAATCGAAGCCGGTTTCATTTAGTACTTTTATACGCCGTGGTGAAGCGCTCAGTTGATTCCGGAGGTCAATACAATCAACAGACACCCCAGCGCTCCTCTTCAGACTATAGCTACTTTAGCTAACCTGTCATATCGCTGTTCGATCGGCTACAAGCCTAGACGTGTTAATAGAAGCTCGTCAAAGTGGTGTAATTGTGTTTACCTAGTGACTAGTCTTTGAGATTATATCATTAACATCATGAGTTTCAAACATCTGGGTCAAGGTGAGAGTATGCTGTATTATATTAACGTAGATAATATTACCAAGTGGTTTTTATAATGAAATGAAAAGTTTCAACACGTTGAGATATACTCAAGCAAGCTCTTATCGGATCTGTGGACTGTGGCCCTAAAAAAAAATTAAATCCAACTGTCAAACTCCGTGCTCTTGGGTTAAAGTGCTCCATCTCAGGACCCGATATTCGGGGGTTCTAACCCAGCCGAAGTCAACGGATTTTACTTGAGCGAGATAAAAATTCCTAACTCAAATTCCTTCGGAAGGAAAGTAAGGCCGGTGGTCCCATGTCGATTGTGTCATGTAAAAGAACCCTGGGAGATATTTGAAAATACCTTTCCCGGCAAAATTTGTAGGCCCTATCGCCCTCGCTCATAGAAATTTTCGTGTGCTGATATAATCAGGTGGTTTAGGAAGTGCACGTTAAATTCCTCAAATAGGTAAATACAAATAAAATACCATTTTTGTTCAATTTTCATTACAATAGGTTGTGCATACCAGTTTTCAGTCGAAAAAGGAATCGGGAAATGCCCTTAAAGGTAAATACATGTAATTATTAATGCTAGAAGACTTATTTTTACGCATATAAGAGTTGATTAATCCCTAACCCTTGGTTCAATTTTCTTCCCCAACGCACTTGATCGGTATAAAGGTACAAATAATTACTGTGTAAGACTTATATCTACTCTGTGGAAACAGAACGTTGCCCAGGGTACACCCTAGGAGGTTGTCAACACGTCGTACCCGCAATGAGATGATGTGTTGATAGTGATTATGAAGGTTTGAAGCCATGAGTGATCTTAAGCCTAACTTTATTTTAGTCTAACCAACCAAACCCTGGTTACCGTTGGGAAATTCCCCGTTCGGGGTAAATACCCACGGTACCAGCTGGGAATTGAACCCGGGACCCCTAGGTTCGTAGCGGGTAGTAAGACGTGGTGCTAGATAATAATAATAATTAATAATAAAATTAGGCCGTTAGTAGCAAGCGTGCTAAACCTATCGATATTAATAAAAATGTCGAAATGAGACGTTTTCCTAGCACTCAATGAACCAACATACAATAATATTGCCTAGCGCCTGAAAAAACTAGACTGTACAAGGTCAAGCGCGCGCGTTTGAAAAATAGAACCAGTTCTATCTTTCAAGCGCGCTCGCTCCAGTCTGGCCACCTCTCATTACAACCAATGTGTTATTTTATATTTTAGTCGCTCGCTCGCTCGCTCGCTCGCTCCAGTCTGGCCACCTCTCATTACAACCAATGTGTTATTTTATATTTTAGTCGCTCGCGCGCTCGTTCGCCCAGTCTGGCCGTCCCCTACGGCAGACCATATAGGTTCCTGAGAGCTTTGTTTTTTGCTATTTGAATATGTTGAAGGTTGGTGAATACAGATGATCCCCAGATGTGGCTCAAATATTGCAGATGGCTATGAATGAGGGAGTAGCAATTATATTTTTCACAGGCGTGGGCATTTCTTAGAAGCTTCGTAGTATTCCTATTCGTGGTAGTAATTTTTGTAGAACATGGTCAACTCTTGTATTATAGCCGGGACAAGATATCACACATTTTGTATATTAGTTGAATGTCCTTGTCTTCCTTGGACTCTAGTGCGAGGTCAAGCGTTTGGATTTTCCGCCATAAACTCTTATAAATCTAGGGTTTTGGTTAGTTTGGATACCTTAGGTTTGTTTAATTTAGTTAATATTAGGTAAGGGGAAAAGAAAGAATCAAAATGGGGCATGTCGAATATTAGTG
>CABFWB010000210.1:0-33471 GCA_902151455.1 Timema bartmani
ACCTAGAAACAGGATTCGTACCCAGGACCTGTGGCTTTGTAAGCCAATGCTTTAACCACTAAGCGTCCAAGAATCATCCCGTGCACAGTCCTTCTGCAATCATATTTCAAGGCAGAGTCTGTGATGGATATGCGGGAATCGTCAACTACATATGATCAAACAATAAAGATCGCGATCTATCAGCGCAGCCACCCACCTTTGACTCGAGAGGGATTTATGCTGTCAATAGTACAATTACAGTTGTACGAATGCGCATTTCATGAAGGATTAACTATCCAAGCAGCTATAGTTTTTAAGTACGGGTTTAGCCGCATCTAAATATAATAATATTTGAATTGAAATATGATACCAAAAAACGGGAATCAAACCCGGGACCTATGGCTTACTACGCCTATGCTTCTACTACTGAGTTATCCAGGATTCCAGGAGAATATAATATTTAGATGTGGCTATAACTGGAATTAGCAACTATGATAGCTTGGCTATTTAACCCATCAAGATATAGGACAACTAGTAATTTCAATAAAATCATTCGATCTAGTTATGGCGGAAAATTTTATTTAAAAGTGTGTGACTGTTCATAATTATTAAATGTGAATGGTAAGTTACTAGTTTAAACAAAAACTGACCCAGGCCATAGACTGGAAACAGTAATTGATGTAACTAGTTTTAACAAACTGTATATATATATATATATATATATATTTACGTACCGTGATTTTGGTTGGAAGAACAGCTTAGAAAATTAAAACATATTTATTTGTGGCCAACATTAATAACATTACTCTAAATTATTTGTGTTTTTTTAGGTATTGATAATATCTATAAAACGCGACAGCTGCCAATAACATGACTTGATGTATGCATATGTTAAACTAGTTTTAGTAACTTTAGTAACTACAAATGTACTGTTCTTTCTACCAAAACCAGGGTATATATAGTGGCATATAATGTTCATATGCCTCTATTAAAGTAGTATTTACATGTTTTTGTAGTAAAAAGCAAAGTTAATCCAAAATATTTAAAAATAAATATGTTATGGAACCTCTGCCAGTGAGGGGAATATTATTGAATGATAATAATAAATCAATTCACCGCTATTCCCCTAGGGAGTATATGGAGAAACCAATAGAAAGAAATTTCATCCCAACTTTCCTCTTGTCTGAAATAAGGCCTTTCCTTACTATTTAGAGTCAAACACATTATCATACACCTAAATATTTGTCTTCAGATAAAACAGTTCGATTTTATAACGAATAACCATCCGGAAGTTCAAGTTTCCTAACAGAATCACACTATATGATAATGTTATGGTTATAAAAAAGATGTTTTAGAATGCAATTCATAAAATATTGGGTTATTGTTTTAATGCATCTTTAATTTATAAATCATTTCAGTGAAATAAATCAAATTTTTAGTCGAGTTGTATAAGATATTTTGGCTTTAGAGGATCCTTTGAAATTTCCACACAGAATCAAAGTGTAATTTTAAAGCACAAGTTGTGGTGTAGATTCATGATAGCACAGACGAGATTAAATAAATGTTCATTGTATATTAGACTAGTTAACTGAAAAATAATTGCCTCTTTAATCATCGGGATGGGAATTTATTGTATACCCACTTATTGATGGTAGTATATCTCTTCAATCTCTTTTAAAGACCTAGTATTTTAATGCCTAGTCACACATTTTCATCAGTAATACATACTACTAATAATTTGGCCTATATATACAATTTGGTATTGAAACCATAATGTATTGTTTGAATAAACTTAATAAAATAGTTCCAATCCATTATCTAGTTTTTAAAGTTTATACGTTATTTTTTTAACACTAAATATATTTCTTTAAGTAACTTAATAAAATCTCCATATCTACGTTTATGAATACAGTTTAAGGTTAGATGGAAGGGAACACTAGAAAAGGCAAGTGTTTTTGCAGTTTTTATGGCAAAACCTCTTTTTGGCTAAAATAATTAAAATTTTGCTTCAGTACAAACACAGAGTTTAATTTATTACACATGTTAATATCAACAATTGTTGAATATCCGTCATGAGCACAGCGGAATTAGACGAGAAACTTTTTAAATGAAGAGAAAAAGTAGTCATTAAATTCCAGGACCCCCTTGACAGATATTCAACAACTGTTGCTATCACCATGTGAAGAAAATTAATCTCTACGTTTGTAATGATGCAACATTTTTTATTTTGGCCATAAAAATGTTTTGCCATAAAAACTGCAAACACACTTGCTTTTCCTCACATCCCCTTCCATCATACCTTAATTTATTAATTTAAAACATTTCTATGAACACTATTCTACACCATCTTAATTTTCCAAGTGTAAATTTAAAGAATCATCAAAGAGATTCTATACAATATGCAAATGTAACTTGTCTTTCATTAAATTTTAATGTTACTTCATCTTTTAACATATTAAAAAATATGTTATTTTAATAATATTTTGCAAAACGTCATTGTAGTTTTACAGCCATTATTGTCTGCCTCAAACTACTCGTACAAGGCCGTTTCGCCTTTCACATTCAATTTTCACTAATGACAAATTCCCTTGTCTTCTAAAATGCGTTTTTTTCCCCCCTTTCATGCACGTTAGAAAAACATCAGTCACAGAGAATTAGCTAATATATACTACCAAGAGAGATAAGGTATATAGCTTTTCAGCTCAAAAGGAAAGTGTGAGAGGAAACAGGGGTGGCTTGTGGAAGACGGAGTGTTTTGTGGTGGATTTGTAAGGGGGGTAAGGGTTGTATTTTGGTAGTCACAAGAAGATATTAGACTCGTGTACCACCATCTCTCGTGGAAGGTCCGAGATAGATCGAGTTTAATTTGGCTGAACAACTAAACTGCGGCATTCCGTCAAGAACGTGCTTGGTGAACGCCATCACATTTATTACTTTGTATCACGTTTAAGTTAATTGCTATCCTCCCCTCCTTGCAAAAGTATTGACAATTATTAAAATTGTTGCATACAGTTTTTAATCAACTTTTCTACAATACTAGCTTCAAAGAACCGTAAAAATTATTTTAAAACAACACTTATTAAATGCATTTACTCAAAGACGTACTTTTAAGAATCTATAAAAAATTAATTTTACTAATTTTATTGTTTTTCCTACGTGTAAATAAAATTAACTAAAATGACCATATTTGTATGTGTGCCATAATTCCTTTTATCATAGCTTCTAAACTAATTAATGAATCTTCTCACATCCTGAAGTTCACAGGTTCAAACCCAGCCAATCTATACTGATCCATAAGCATCCGTAGCACAACTTCCTTCGAAGTGGAAGTAAAGCAGTCAGTCGCATACCAATTGAGATATGTAAGAGAACCTTGGAAGTTATGCGAGATCCCTGGCAGGCCAAATTTGCAGGCAATTTCTCGCTCGCTCATAGAAATTTAAAGATGAAGGCGAAGAGAAACCACCCCACTTATTCACTACTTCTTTAGCATATGTACTTTCTTCCAAATGGAGTGAGAGGGCGGCACTAAGCAGACGAAGGGCTGAGTACGCGTGCTGCCTCGGATGAGGTAGCAAATCGAACCAACCTTTGGGTTTAAAACCCTCAAAAGAGAGTCTCGAACCAATTCTGAATATTAGTTTGTTCCGTGAATGATATTGAATGAGCTAAATATGTTTAAAATAAATAAAAATGGATCAAACAACCTAACATACTTTCTCAAAGTCTATTCTAGTTTTTTTTAAATTAATTTTCATTGAACTACCCCTTAGTAAGTTTACTTCGGAAAACAAGCACATTTTTTTTATAATAAAATGAAAAACTTATCAGCTAATTTTGAAAAAAATTATCACAAACACTTAAAATTAAATACCATTTTTGAAATTCAGCTATCAGTTTACTACCCTTATATTTTTCTCCCATACAAATTAAAATATGCAACTATCTATTTTGTAAAACACTTCCCATTTATCCATTTCGAACTAAATCATTTTTTAGCCATTTAAAAAAAATACAAATTTTACCAAAACTAGTCATCAATAAACTACTTTAAAATTTCACCACCCTCACCCCTCAAACAAATGTATATAGTGCTATTTCTTATGTGAGGCATTACCAATAAAGGTGAAAGTCATCATCAAACTAAACTTAATTTTAAGACAAAAAAAAAACAAAACAATTTGGTCTTAGTCACTTAACACCATATAACATTTAAATAACAAGTTTGAATGAAATACTTCAAGCCGTTTAGGCAGTAGTCACGGTAAAGATATAGAAAAATATACAAAGGAACAAACAGAAATTGTAAAAACTAGTTTGTTTATAATTTGAGCAGTGGGGGACCTAAAGTATTTGATACCCGTTGAGGGTCATTCCTTTGGCACCCCTCATAAATAACTTTTAACCTTAAACACACAAAAAAAGTATTATGTTTTCAATTAGATATTTAATCAGCATAGTACAGTCCTATTCAAGTTGAGGATAGGAAAAATTCTAGGAATTGAAAATTCAGTGCACGATTAATAACTTTATTTTTTGTATTTAACAAAAATCAGTCTCAATGCTGGCTCACCGTAGAGATCTCTCTATCTTCCTATAGTATAAAAAATTCTGGCCAAGTTTCATCTTCATACAGATCATTTTTGATAAACTCTACATGTACGTTTATCTTCAGCGTATTACCGAATATGTGCGTTCACCACCTACCCTGAATATATTTTGCATCTAATTAGAGGGGTTAAAGGGGGGTGAGAGGGGCTAGACAAGTAGCCTCGCTCGTCAGAAACGGTGGTGGTAGATCAATGGCTGTGCAAGCTAAGATAACGTCCCTACCACTTAAAATAGCTGACACTGGCCTTTTTTTTTATACAACGCTTCTGTAATAGAGGTCTACAAAAAAAACCCAGTAAGTCGATGGTGGATGAGGCCAACTATCACGACAGTTGTATAGCTAACAGTAGGCCTCAAATAAACCTGGCCTAAGAAAAGACAGGAAATACAAGGGTGCATATTGAGGATACTAACCTCTTCAATTCGTTTGTGGCTGGCAGTACTTCCAACAAGCTGACACAGAAATGAAGCAATACTTGATTTAATTTGTCAAAAAAAAAAAAGTTGTTTTAAAAACTGCAAGGATACTGCCCTTAGCTCCTTTCTCTACAACTCCACCTTAATTTTATTTATTTTCGATGTGAGCTAGACTAAGAAATTACAGCTGATACCTCTTTTGATCAATCTATATGGCATATGATTACTCATCACGAAGGTCAAGTATAACGTGACCCGCACAAGTGGTCACACGGTCTAGGACGTCAAGTTTGCAATAGACTGAATTGTCGAATTGTCGGTGATCACGAGGCTGAGATATGAAACTAGACTAGGCGCACTAGTCGGAGGTTTTGCAAATGTGATTTATTATAGTGGTTTTCCGATTTTATAAACGGGTTTTCCATATCCCTCCACGAAAATAAGTGTAACTTTCCTGTAAACTATACCTTCCACAGCCCTACCTACACTAATTACGATGATGAGTTAGGAATGAGAAAGGTTGAATTTATAAGATATGTACCCGCATTTACATGGAGGGAGTGTGGAAAACATTTGAAGAAAAACCACCCTCAGTGGACCAGACCGAGATTAAATTCTTGATCTCCCTGTCAAAAGCAGTCCAGTATATTACGAGAGTGATACCTTATACCATGCGGCCACCTAAATAGGTCATAAGTGTAATTAAATGTGGATAGACAGGACGGGTAGTAAGAAGCATAGGGAAAAATAATTAAGTAACAAGGATTTTAATGCTCGTAGATTATCAAAAGTTTGTAATGGTGTCAGAGCCAAAAATTGAGGTAAAATCTGATAAAGGTTGGAAAATGCACCAAGACTTTTAAAATGTCACTTGAATGTTTATTCTTCTAATATGAAAGCATCTTTCTACATAGTCTTTCCGTGGCGGGTACGACTCAGTGACTCGTGGGACTAAAGTGTAATTAAAATAGCTATTCCCAGGTGGAGGAGTGATCCCTAAATGTTAAATGAGGTCTAATTATAACGACTCAATTGTTGAAGTCTTATTTGAAGACACTGCGGATTGAGGAACAATCCTTGACTCTAATGTATACATGGATGTTCAAACAAAGGTTTCGCGATGACTTGCTAATTTAGAAACTCTGAATGTTAATTGGAGGAAAGAGGAAAATGACACACACCTCTCTAGCTCCTTAATTAGTGAAGTATTAGTTAATTAATAATTTTTGTTTTTTTGTTTTATAACTTCCTTTGAAATTATAATAGTTTTGAATGCTTTTTTTTTTAACACCACGTCTTACTATCCATTCGGGTATGAATATATATCTATGTATAAATGTAAAGCAAAAGAGATACGATTAAATATGATAATATATTATTTAGCTCCCTAGCATGATATGTGTATTAAGGGTTTTTATGACACACTAACTGCACCGGTGATCACGCAGTATACACATCAGGTTTATCCTGTCTGTCTTGCCGGAAACCGGGAGGTCGGAACTCGAATCCTGGTAGGGTGGATTGAGTGCGAGTTTTCCTAAGTAATTTTTAAACGTTAATTACCACGCAAATTCAGATACTTTTGAGTTAAAAATTTACCTCCCTCATCCTTATCCCATTAGGTTAAGTGAGTGCGAATAGAAATAAATGATAAGTAAGGACTTGTTGCAATAAAAATATAAAATACCCAAAGGGTTTGAGTCAGGGAGGTGGATTTTTAAAGCTTCAAAATAACTCTAACAATCCTTATTTAAACTATAATGGTCTGTTATGACCCTATTACGAATCATTCTGTTTGAAGTAAGCTTTTATTTTAACCAACATTTTATTTATCCTCAAAAGTGTAACATTTTGCGTCAAACTTCGTTGAAAGTAGGTCAACTCTCTCATTTAAGATTTGTTTTAAATATAAAACTTACAATATGAGGCATTTAACTGTACAGTGATATGTTTATAGATTAGCCCCCTACAACTATATCTTGTCATGGGTAATATTTTAAAATTAATAGCAGCGGAATTTCTGAACGTCTGCAAAGCTGTTTAGTACTCCGGTAGGTGGCACCCTTAGTTTGGACTCATATTTACCTAAAAACGAAAGTGAATATATATATATATTAAAAATGAAAGATAGACGTATTATCCATCTCGGTGGCGTAATTAGCTAACGCGCTAGTTTCATGTTAAACTAGACTGCCTAGTACCGGGAGATCGTGTTTCGAATCTCGCTTGGGTTAACTGGAGGTGATTTTTCCAAAATGGTTTTCCACGTTCCCTCTACAATAGTATGGGTTCACTTCCTCTATATTCAACCTTCCCAATTCCCAACCTATTATTGTAATTAATAGTCTACTTAAGCGTATAACCCGAATGGGTAGTAAGATGGGATGCTAATAATAATTATTATTATTATAAAATTATTACTTATGTTGTTGTTTTTTTAACAAGGAAAAATAATTTTTGTAAATGTTCAACATGAGAAGAATGATTTTTTTTTTCAACCCGATGGTTATTTATATTTATTTAAACGCCAGTTGAAGCGTGCATTTGATTCAAGCTTCTCAAGTTAAGTAATATAACCCGACCCATAAGACTCTCCCTTCTAGGAGATAGATCCTAGCTTCGGGATGGGTAATCGAGAGTAACAATGGTATTGTTATCACAAGGGCTTGCATTCTGTGGCGCCGGCTAATGTGTCACTGATCAGACCTGCGATAACATGCATTGATAAGAGGATTAACCGTTTCCCGGTAATACCGTACATAGCACTACCTCGGTAGAAATGACCTAGGTATGCCCCACGGTGGATGGAGTTTCTAAGCAACGTACACACTAAGACAGTGTAGTTTACCTTGATATTATAACGAATGAACACTTTTATAAAATATAAACATAAAATTTGATCAAAAATTATTACATTTTACTATAGCAGGGGTGTTATTTTCTAAGAAATTGATAATGTCTATCAAAAGTGACATCTGATTACTTGATGTAGGAATACGTAAAAAATAGAACTAGTAACTTTTTCTTGCTGTCAAAAATATAAATTCATAAGAAAACTGGGGTAAAAGAATTTCATAAGAAAGGAAATTAAAATTTGTTGTTGTTGTTGTAGTCAACATAAATTACTTTTTCCTCATAATAGTTTATTTTATTTGTATATAGGCCTAAGCCTATTTATGAAAAGTGACTAACAGATCACATACGAGTACATACATGAAGGTATTCTAAAAACTTTTTAAAGTTTAAAAAAACTCCTTTTTATCTAAATCAGACTATACTTTTAGAAAACGCGAATTAAAATCCATATTTTTGCGAGTTTTTATAATAAAACACTTCTTCAGCCAAAATAAATATAATATAGCTTCACTACATACTTTTAGATCTATTTTCTGCACAAACTAATCACAACAGCTCTTGGTCATGAAAATAGTTGAGTGTATAGACTTCTATTATATATTATTAAATTATATATATGTATTATATACACTTGGCCACTGTGTAATCTGAGGCCGACACTGACGCGTATCCAGGACATCCGACTGGCCTGAAGGCTGGCTGACCCAATTCGGTCAGTAACATCATCAAACCGGCAGTAAAAGTATCCTGCAGGTCAACAAGGACAATGTGTAACATCCAAGCTGTTAATACAGTAGACTGCATTAGTTCTAGGGTTAGATTTAAACTAGGTTAAGGATCCTTACTCTTATGTAATATTATATTTTAATTATTTTTTAGCACCGCGTCTTACTTACCCGTTTGAATTAAACGCTTAAATACTAATTACTCTAATGGATTAGGAATTGGGAAGATTGAATTTAGAGGAAGTGAACCCACATTTGTCTGGAGGGAGAGTGGAAAAAACTATTTAGGAAAAGCCACCCTCAGTTCACCTGACCGAGATTCGAACCTCGATCTCCCCGTCCTCGACAGTTTGGCTCAACACGAAGCCAACTACGCCACCGAGACGGGTTTTTAAATTATTAAGAGAGTTCAGCATAAAAGAATAGAAAATAAAGTAGAATGTAAGCACTAGACATATAGTGTAAGAATTCTAATCATTATGTAGATATATTAATAAATATAAATTCTGTATATACGTCCAAGGATGAAAATAATGGCATTTTTTGCGTACAACCTGAAAAGGTATTAAGAAGACACGGCGATAAAAAAAATAGTTTTATTTTAGATATTTGTCAGAAGCATAGTGTCATACAACCAGAATATTTTTACTCAAGATAAGAGTCCCACGATAATCTTTACACTATTCAAAACGGTTTAGATTACTATGCGTAGATAGTTTAACTAAACGTTAAAGCATTATCTACTTTTGCTGTCAACATTTAAAAAAATTAAAACTGAAGAAACATACATTAATTCGCATTAATTTCCGTTAACATAGGCCTACTTATTTGACACTTGTAAATAATTTAATAAAAACAGCCAATAATATTATTAAAATAGTTGGTCTTTCAACTGTCAGAGACAGGGGCGATTTCGGATTTGCGCTAGGTTTGTTCCCGGTAGTTTTTATCAATATTTAGACATATCTAGAGTTTTAAGCCCTCTATTTCATCAATTTTGGATTCAATTTGTATGTTAGGTCCAGCATCTTGTTTTTTTTCAATTTCCGGGTCTCCCGACTGACGATGGCATGATATAAAAGTTCTATACCAAATTTTAGCTCTCTTTGGTATCATGAAATGGAAGAAATATTTTAAATTGTTGTCAAAATTAAGCCCGACAAGTTCTAAATAGAAAAAATAAGAATAAAAACTACCAATAGACAGTGGCTAATAAAATGTGGTTTTGGATTTACTTATCAAAGTTAGATATTAAAATGTTTAACATCTAATAGACATAGTTATTCCAACCAAATAGTTTACATTGAATTCTGTATTGAATTCATGATCCTGAATCCATTGTTTCCATCAAATTAAAATGCATCAAGGACTGGTTAAAATGACATATTAAGTGACACTTTCCAAATTATGTATTATATGTAGGCATAACATTGATTAACTTACTATTTTATAAATAATGTTAAAATTTTATTCATATTCAAAATATGTGACAAACATTAGGACATACTTTCAACAGATATTTAATAAATTGTAGGGTGCACTGCATCTTAATAACAAAGAAATATTTACTGAAAACGCGTAAGATTTGTGAAACTAAATCATATACATTGTTGTAGAAACACTCCGACAAAGAGCAAAGATGAAATATTATGTACTTTCACAAAAACGTTTAGAGAAGAGGTGCAGTTATGTCCATAAAAGAGTAAAACAATCAATTTCAATTGATAAAGAGTGCCCAAAAAAATTACAAATTGCTCAAAAACTATTGGTTTTATAAGAATAATTTCCAAACAAAAGATTTTCATTTTGAATAGTACTACAATTTTACAACCATACGTTATTTTATTTCTTATCTCAAATAGTTACAAATATGTGATCACATTTGGAAATGCAAATTTCCGCTTATGTTTAGTACCATTAAAGTAATTTTTATGTGAAAATGTGAGTAACCATTTTTTTGGGTAATATTTAACAATAATTTAATCAAAATCGCTAGAGTGGATTTAGAGAAAATCGATTCTTTCTCTTTTTGCCCTTCAGTAAACTACCCTTCATTTTAGGGCTGGATATCTAATTCCAAAAGGGGAACGCTAAGAAAGCCCTATATACCAAACTTTAGCCCGAACAATAAAATGATTTAGGATCTAGGCCGAGATACAGACATATAGACAAACAGACGGCAGCACGAAGACAAATTTTTCAGTTTCAGGGGGCCATGAAACGTAGACATTTATCAAAATTTCGTGTTCAAATTTGTTGACGATCACAATACTTCTCTATCCAAGGGGTCGAGATAAAGTGAAGACTTTATGAAACTAAATATTTATTATAGTATCGTAGTTATAAGAGTAAATACAATTTAATGTTTACTAAATTAGAAATTACATTACAATTAGTGTGTTAATTACTGTGACTAACTAGGCCATAAATCAATGCTAAGCTAGACCCATCTGGGGTGAGTATTTTTTATAGTACTTTATTCATCCATACATCTACGCATTTAATTAAAATTTTCAATTCAACTAATTAGCTTAAGTCATTTTCCCACGACATCAAATAAAGCATTAAAAGTTATTTAGTGAATAGGATACATTTTTACTTTGTCACCTATTGAGAAACAATCAATTAAGTTAATTACCGATTGATTAATTAATCTCACCAACTAGACAACACCGCAACTTCTTTCAGATACTCACTTGGAGACTCATAACTTTACATCCTCTCAATACCCCACATGACGATATACCAAAACTATCTAATCTATTTGGCGAAGCCAATGAATTAACAACAACCTCACATCCTCATCCCCCCTCCACCAACCCTCTGACTCCATCCCTCGGCATAGTCAGTCTATTGTCAACCCTTAATCAATTACGTCATATAGGACACAATAGTGTTTTAGTGATTAATCGCGGGACATAGCAGAGTGACTCGTGTGTGTGTGTGTGTGTGGAGCGAAACTTGGCAACAGATGTTGCTACCATTAATCAGGTAGCAACTCCCAGAGCAACAATAACTAACTGCATGAGGCGAGAAGCCAGTCGATTCTCTCACCGCCTGATAGAGTACGCAGAGTTGCTTAGTGGGTTTTATAAAACAATATATTTTGTCACCCGTGTTTGGTGATCGCATGCTATAAAGCATCCGTCTAGTGTTGAATTGTATCACCGGTGATGTGGATGTTAGGGTTTTAGTCCCGATCGGGTCTACTGAGGGTCCTTTCCCACTCTCCCTCCACGCAAATGCGTGTGAATTTATTCTATAATCTCACTTTCCTCATCTTTATTCCTTTAACGTAATTAATGTATGCGTCTAGCCCGAATTACTACTACAATAAAGTTATAAAATAAAATATATTCTATAGGCCCCTATAATATTACAAATACTACTATTTTAAATAGTGCCTACATTCAATGTTGTCCTAACAAGGGCTCTAAATGCTTTGTAGATGATAGCTATAGTAATAATAGTTACTTATTGCCAATTAAATTATGCTTGCATAAATAGGTTTGTGGTCAAAGGTGTCAGACTTGTGTTATTTGTCTGTGACAAAGTGGCTGTTCACATAAGGTCACGAACCCCCTGAAATCTATTCATTGACCTCTTTAGGGTCGTGGACATTAGGTTAACCAAACCCTTCTCTTAGCTCTTTTTCTTAATCGTCCTCACTTTTATGGACATCAATATCTCAAATATTTATGGAAGTGAATAAACACTAATTAGGTTTCTTGTAAAACAAATTTATCCAGGAATGTGACTTATTTAAAAAAAATCCGGTACAATTAATTTAAAAAAAGGTAAACTAAATTATATTAAAATAAAATGAATGAATTTATTAAAACAGATTGTTATAAACATCGTTTTATTTAAAACTACCGCTTGAGTAATTTCGTCATTCTTTCGACTCCACTCGATCGATATTTGATGGATCATGTTGTAGGTAAATATCTCTGCTATGGTCGATCCAAACGTCGATAACACTTTGACTGATGCTCGAATACTCCACCAGGGGCACTACTAATTGATGACGTGAATACTGAGCCATAATGGCAGACATGTAGAGAAACAACTAATGCAGACCCGCCTCGGTGGCGTAGTTGGCTAACGCGCTAGTTTCGTGTTGAGCTAGACTGCTGAGGACAGGGAGATTGAGGTGGCTTTTCCTAAATGGTTTTCCACGCTCCCTCCACGCAACTGTGGGTTCACCTCCTCTATATCAAACATTCCCAATTCCTAATTCATTAGCATAAATAGTACTTAAGTGTACAGCCAGAACTGGTAGTATGACGCAGTGCTAAATAAATAAAAAAATATAAAATCCAGCTTGGAGTTTATATTTTTGATTAGGTAAAATAATGTTTGAAGATGGATAGAAAAAACTTTTTAGAGTGTTTTGATTAATTGTCGAATATTCTTATAAATTGAATCTAATTTGTGTACATATTGACTTAATTTTGAAAGTGTAAGAATTTTAATTCTGTCGATTTATATTTTTATTTAGTTTTAAACACCCCTATGACACACTACACAAAACCCTATGTAAAAGTTGATCAGACTTTGAAACTTTGAAGCTTAACTGCCTTAACTTTAAACATTATTTATATCCCAAATTAAAAAAGTTTATTTATTAATTGGGGATGGTGCTATAGAACTGATACAAATAAAAAACACTATTTTCTCAAAATAGCAAATCATTAAGAAATTGCTATTACCATTTATACTTTCAAATAAACGTCAAATCAAATGATACTATAATCATATTTAGGCCTATTTAATATAATTTGATTTTGTAATATTCAGACTTCTTATTAGAATAAAAATCCAGATGAAGGGCCTAAACGACAAGTTGTTTAATTGAACACTATTGTTCGAAGTTTGATTTTATTTGCATACGAAAGGCTAGAAAGGCTAAGTAAGAAGGGGACGATGCTTAAAAACCTTATCCATACATATTTCCCTTTTTGTTGTTAAATATTAAAAAATTTATAATTTTTTGTATAAATACACTCATAAAGATATGGAGAATCGATAGAAACTAAAATTATGTTATTTACATTCGAAAGTATTTGACATTATCACATTAAAAAAGTATCACTATTTGTTTAGTTTTTTTAATGGCACTTGCCATAAAAGTATTAAATTATTCATAGAGGATTGAAACTTCTCATATCCTGACATGTTAAACTCTCTTAATATGACTACACTATACCTTGGTAGTAACGATTGATATGTTGTTGCAAGTAATATTACTATAGTAATTTAATTTAATAATTTTTAAGGATGATACGATAAATAATTGTCTTGGTACTTAAGTCAAATCTAGTATTTGAAAAATGTCTACTTGAATGCTGGAAACAAACCTGGGACCATTGTAAAGACGGTAGTACCAAAGTAGGCCTACTAGGTTTGAATCTCATCTTTTAAATAATAAAACGATATTGAAACTTTATAGACTGTGTGCAAGAACGAAATGAGTAAAAGTGAAAGGTGAGTGATATTGATTTGCTTCTGCAAGAACGTACCCTCTAAGATAGCTAATTAACACCACTCACACTTTCAAATGTAAATTAATATTTTTTAAATCCACTCAAAAATCACACTTCTCATTCACGCTACACGCATGCTTATATCATTATTTCACTCCGCCTTATCCCTTTATTAAGGAAAGACTCTAATTTTCGTATTCAAACAAAATACCCTAAATGCTACTCATCAGGATTAAATCAAATATCCCCTCAGATGTTATTAGCTAGATGGTAAGACTGATTGATGCCTTAGTACCCTCATTCATCAATACATTTTTTAAATAATAATTTATAGCCATGTTTATATGATCAAATTTTACTAAACAAATAATTAGCATGTGATTTTAAACATAGTATTTCAATTTTAAATTACCTCACATCGATGAGCAAATGATTAATTGTAATTTGTACGTTATCATTTGTTGTGGGCTATTCTTTTTTATTCACTAGTTATCACATTTGGGATAAAATAATTACTGTCTAACAATAAAATGTAAGCTTGGAGGTTCAAACTTCACTTCAAAATTTAAATTGAGCGCGTGCTATTCCTCAACGACACTAACGCCATTTGACTCCAATGCCTGATCACTGGAACTAAAGAGTAGCCAGACCCGTATATCTTAGAATCTGGTTTTAATTTATTATTAGGTGTTTATTTATTTTGCCGCGACTAGCACGCCATGCGGCCAGATGTCATACTACATTTAATTAATTTTTGTTATATTCATTTTTAAACTTATTGTTTTCAACGGACATTTCATTGCGTCGAAGGAAACACCAGATAATAATTATAACAATACTTTTATCAGAACAAGAAACATACTTATTTACCGGGTCTTTGGTCAAATATTTCGTCCACATTTTAAAACAATACTGTTCAGGTGTAATTTTATTTTTAACGTCTTCTACGAGAGTCTACGATGATCATTATGGCCGATGCGACACGAGGAAGAAAGAAATGGACTGTAGCATAGGGGGAAGGCGGGGGATGTGTAGACATAAATACGTCATCCAATATCGTACATTTTAATTTTAAAAGGGCCCGCGAGGAAAAAAGAATAAATTGAGTTTGTTTACAAACAACGATCATAATGTCAAACTGTTAGATATCAGATTCTGCATCCATTTAGTTAAAGATTCAAATTTTACCAATCATCTTAGTTATAATTTCACTTCGCCCCGATATTCCTTGTTTCTACTTTAATTTCACATATTTATAGATATATTATATTTAAAATCTTGAACTTAAATCCGTGAGATTTTTGGGGCCTCGACGAGAAATGCCGAGAGGCGGGAATCGGAAAAAAGAAGTGGGACTGGCGTCTTGTAGATAAAGATAAGATGACACAGTTTCAGTGCAACAAAAATTGAAATTTTAACAGTTCATTCTTAAAATAATCTTTCAATTGTTCATCAAAATGACTACCAGAGACGCGACGACAACTTTATACTATTGGTAGACCTCTGCAATGAAGATTCTTGGACTTTTAGTGAGTTTTGGACCAACTCACAGTTTCAACGACGACCTCCCAGAACAACTTTTGAGGTGATATCAACAAGTTTTGTTTTTAAGTTTTTATCTCCACACAGCTTCGACCTCTCTACGCAGACGTTATATTCTTATGAACCTTTTCCCCTACAATTTAAAGACTTCGTGTTATTTTCTTCTAAAGTAATAATTATATATATTTTTTCTCGAGCTAAATTTTTTTTAACAATGACTCTGGAAATAATCTTTTGGCCAGAGTCATTCCTTCGACACGAATGCATTGTCTTATGTTCTTTTATTCATTTATTTTAACAAGTAACCTCATAAAGGACATCTATTAATTAGGGTGTCTCAAAATATTATATTTTTATTATTATTTCAATAATCATCCACAAAGATTGGACATAAGATTTTTATATTAATACATCAAATTACTGAACTGTTAGTTGAATAATTATGAAATGTATTTTAAATTTATAATTTAGCATACGTCTGTTAGGCAGGGTAAAATTTTAGATTGACGATTATTTATTAAAGAAAAAACTAAACTTATTTAAAAAAAGTCAAATCCGTTGTTAAGTAGATTATTTATATTATTATCACTATCATTCAATGTTATCCACCTTGTTACTATTGTTATAAAAACATATTTAGCGATGTCTCACCTGCAAGCAGTTCCCAGGGATGCTGACCTTAGAGGCCGGTATTGGTGTATGCAAAGTGAGTCCATTGTTGACTAGGTACAATAAAGGTATATTTTATTCCCAACATGACCCAGAGGTCCTGAGAGAGTCTCGTGTTCGATTTTATGCATAATTATTATTTTAAGTTTTACCCCTAGATGCTAATTTTTGTTGTTGTTAAATGTAAATGTTCGTTTTGAACCCAAAGTATTGTATTCATTTTAAATCTGAGCTATCCCACCATTCATTTATAATCTATTTTATGTACTGTTTTTAATGACGTCACTGTACTTGAAGTTAGTAAAGAGATAGATGCCTTTTTTAAATATATTTCCTCTCTTTTCTATAAAATACATTACATTTTATTATTATTATAATGTATATACTTTTTTTATACAAAAGAGTTAACTCGGCGCTAACGTATTTCTCTCTCCCATTAAAATAATGAATATTTAAGAATGAAAAGTAACTTAAAAGAAAAGTAATGCAATCCTAGGTGAGATTACGTCTCAGCACATTTCTTTGAAACCTTACCTTCCTCATACTCACCTGATTAGAGTAAATACGTGGATGGTCTGGACTGGTATATAGAAGTGGTACGCTTAAAATACATTTTGGCTTGAAAATCATATTTTCAACAA
This sequence comes from Timema bartmani, assembly GCA_902151455.1. NCBI lineage: Eukaryota > Metazoa > Arthropoda > Insecta > Phasmatodea > Timematidae > Timema > Timema bartmani. The sequence goes on from CABFWB010000210.1 coordinate 16,927, forward strand.
GAACTCGTTTATTTAAAAAAAACACATGCATTTTGATTGTTTTGTGGGCTAATTTCCAAATGTTTAAGCTTAATACATATATGCTCCAAAGTAGATATATATACTTAATATGGTTCAATTGCTTTCAAACGCAAATGGAAAAGTTACGCATTATTATTGTCGTTACTTTTTTACTCTCTACTTTCGCCCTAAAAAAAAAGTTCCAACATTTTGAAGTTTAAGAATCCACTTGAAATGTAGAGTAAACTCCATGTTTATATCCTTTCGACTGAAAAGTCGTAGCGTGCTCATATGTAAAGTTACCGGAATAAATGACTTATACGAAGAGGAGGAGAAAACTTTGTTTAGTATGAAAGGATTTATGGCAATTTCATTTCATGGAGGAAGGGGGTTCAGGATTTACGAGACATTGGTATTCAAAACACGAACATACAAAAATATAGTATTTCCTACCTGAGGACTAACTGTACTAGATACATCAGAGACTGGATAGTAAGTATAAGCCTTATACGAACATAAAAATAATATGTTTGTAAATAGAGTTCCATCCGTCCCTGCTACCGACATATTTACACAAATAGGGTATGGAGGAAGACTGTAGGATATAGAGTAAGTACAGCCTTATTTGTGTGAATGTAGTAGAAATAGTAGACACTATTTAGAGAAATCTTCCTCATTACACCCAACATGGTCTTAAGCCCCGGCCTACCCGTGGTCAGCAAACTAGACTAAACGTAACCCACCAACTTTTTATTCAAAATTCATCTACTTAATTGTGTTCCCTGATAAAATTTTTGTTTAAATGAAATTTTAACTTAATTTTCTTTTGCAAATGTATAGTGTCACAAATAACCATTAAATAAACCCTTTTTGGCTTAAGTTGGGATGGAAGAGGGTGCGAAAAATTGCCAATGTTTTTTGCCATTCTTATGGTAAAAATTTTTTTTTTGGCTAAAATAAATATAATATCGCTCCAGTACTAACATTCAGTTTAATTTTCTTCACATGTTGATATCAACAGTTCCTGAATATCCATCATGAGCATAGCGTCATTAGATGATAAACCTTTTAAATTAAGAGAAAAAATTGTCATTAGATTCCAGGACACCCTTGACAGATATTCAAGAAATGTTGAGGCCATCATGTGAAGGAAATTAAATTCTATTTTAGTACTGGAGCAATATTATATTTATTTTGGCCTAAAAAGTTTTGCCATAAAAAACTGCATAAAACATTGGCATTTTCTCGCATCCCCTTCCATCCCACCTTAATATCCTCCTTATACTAGTTGTTTGATTTTAAAACTGTGCATATATATAAAAATAACTTCTTTGCATGTAATTACAGTTAAAAGTAGTCACCGCAACAGCTACCTATGTGATACTTTATTTGTGTTTGTAATTTTGAGAATAAAGATATATTGTATGATATACCTTGTATTATTTTGCTGGGATATATGGGCGCCATGCCTAGCTATATGCCTAGATTTAATAATATTTATAGGTACTCCAGTTTTACATTAAGGGTTCCTAGCTGCCAGCGTTTCACACGAGGACTATCTTTCTTGAGACCACTGGGGTGTTCAGCCACCTAGGAAGGACCTATACCATGATAAGAAAGGATCTAATACTACTGCCAACTCTGGCATTTAATCACAAATTTATAGTTTATAATAAAGTCGTAGTTTCACACTCTCACATACACAAAGAAATGCTCTATTTGTTATTATGAACCTTACTGTGCTAGTATATACTTTATTAAAATGAGATGCCTTTTCAATTTAAAAAAAAAAGCTCTTAGAGCATTAGTAAAATTATTAATTCAATATCTGATGGTTGAAAAAACAAATCTATCTCACTTATATTGTAAGACATATAGACACATCCGTGGTATAATACAACCGAATACTGAAACAATTTTAACATTTTATTCCTATCATATTTATTTCTCAGCGCACCATTCAATAACGATATTTAATTCTTTTAAAATCATGTTATTGTAATTTTATTTTAAATTTTCTTTTTAAACATAGCAACATTAGGTTTGATTTTGCATTTTTATTTTCAAATGACATTACGTTAATGTAAAGATCGTCAATTTCCAAATAATGATGAAACTAATGTAAAATACAATAAATAAACACAATCTAATTACCGTGAATCAATAATTTTGTTAACCTCTTAGAACTTAATCATAGTTTAGTAAAAAATACCATGAAATAAAATCATAATAAAATCTTATTAGCTTAGCAATTAAATCAATATTTTTTTAAATATTCAACAAATGTTTTCTTTTAAAAAATGTGCATTGATAATGAACTCGTGTCAGCGGCGCTCAAGTAGTGTAGCGGAGAACAGTGACACTAAGTACTCTCACAGGTGTTGCATCAGCTAGCTGACATGGTCACTGTTTAAACAGTTGTATTGAAGTTTGTGATTGTGCAACAGTGACTCCTGGGTAACAAATTATCTTTCGATTGGCAAAAGAACCCAAAACAAGTAAGTAATGGTACCATACCATTTTGTTAGTAATAATAATAAAACTAATTTAACTTTGGGCCTTCTGAGCATATTAAAAGTGCAAGCTCACTAAAACTTATAAGAGATTTCAGCATATTATAAAGTTATTTTCATTCAAAACTGGTTACAAATATATGTTGGGTAAAAATAAAAAATAAGTTATCCTCAATAATAAAACAACAGTGTATTTCCTTGAACTAATCAATTTTTTAAATATTTTTTTTCTAACAATAACAACATTATTTCATTGTTGCTATTATGCTCTTAAATAAACATTTTATTCAAATATTCTCTATTTAAATAAAAACATTGTTGTTTTGTCATAAAAATAATTGTGTTTTTCATTAGAATTAGATTTCAAATTCAATGTTTATTAACTTAATTAATCATTTAATCAAATTATCTAAAGAGCATTGTTGACAAATCAGTTGATTATTTTAGCTAACCATTGTTAGAAAAGTATCGGGAGATATTGGATCATCCCACACATGGTTTACGTGTCCTCAAAACATATACAATATATTACAATAAGCTTATTTAGCTCATTTGAAATATGTCAGACAAATATATAACATGATGACAATATTAGATGAGCCATAATAATGAGGCTATGAAAAATAGCTCCTAGAACCACATCCTGTAAACATCCGTATCCTCCATAGTTCGGAAAAAGTATTTGTATCTTTATTTACGTTCTCAAATAAAGATAAAGCATTGTAATTGTGAACCTTTTCGACTTTGAATTTATTTATGTTTTATGTGTTCCCGAACTCCAAAAAGATCAATTTACATTATTATGTTTTTATGTCTCTGGGCCTGAACCTCAAAAAAAGGTTGATGAATTCGGCTCAAACCTGATACTTGGATGACATGGCTATACCTCTGAACTTTTTTTAAATTCTGACCTTAGTCGTTAAAACTGATGAGGGATTTTTTTAATTCAAAATTTTTCAAAAATGGCTTTTAAGATTATGTTTAAAACGTATATCTGGGTAGAGTTTGACGTGGCAAATAAATATAAAAACTTTTTTTCTTGGGGAAAATTATACTGATAACAGATTTTTACAAATTATGAAATATTTTTAAAATTTATCAATTTGTTATAAAATAGTTAACTGGTAAGTTTTTAAAATATTATTTATTTTATAAATAAGCTTTCTTTTTAAAAAAAAACGTTAGTTTTACAGTTAGTGTTTACGATTGAATAAAAATTTTGAATAAAGTGTCAAAGATTTTTTTCCAAATTCGTATCTGAGGATGATTTTACATGATAAATAATAATATATTTTAATCTTTCTAAAATAAATTAGTTTAAGAATAGTTAATATAAGAAATATTTTTTTTAAATTTGAAATTTGGTGAAAATGCCCTTTTAAATTTAGTTTAAAATGGTTATATAAATGTTTTTACTATGATAAATAATAAAATATTTTTATTTTTACAAATACAAATAATTTAAGAGGAATTCACATTTTACTGATATTTGAAAGTTTGAAAATTTTAAAAATAATAGTTTTAAAACTTTGGCTTACATTCTTATTTATGAATAGTACAAACAAGATTATATGTTTGTTTTTATGAGAAAGCTGACTGGGTTGTTTACTGAATAACATAATTTGATAACTTTATTCAGAGCTACACTAATAAAATAATAAAAAGTTTAAAAATTTTTAACGCTTGAATATATTTTTGTTTTTCTTCTAAAATACCTTTCGTATGAAAACTAGATATGTGATGGCTTCAGAGTCACACACCCTGGACTGTCCCCATTGTCCTGGATCATCTGATGGGCTGAAGGGACATTATCACCAGATGATTTAACAAGTAAGTACTGCTATTATACAGGTCTACCCTCTTAAGAATATTAAAACATAACTTATACTGGAAACCAATAAATATTTAACATAACTTGAAACAATATCACATCAAGTATTTTTTATACAACAATGCAAATATTGTAAAAGGTTTTAGATAATTCTTTTGTAACTCCTGATTTTTTATTTTATTCAATGGATTATATTATGGAAATAAAGTATTGTAATCAGGAAAATTTTAGTCCTCGAGATTGTGATGAATAATAATTATGGTCTATGTGGCCCAAACCCAAACAAATGGATTTCACTTATTTTGTCTGTCCCCGTGCCTTTATATCTGGCCATGGGCATTGACTTAGAACGGTTTTATGGATATTGTTGAAACTTGATATATATGATGTTTTTAATGTTACATTGTTATATCTATGGAGATTTTTAATTTCAACCTAGACCTGAAGTTAAGGGTAGCTTACTGTTAAGTGAAATTTCAAAATTCAAAATTTCTCGAAACCGGTTCAAACGATACTGTTTAAAATGTATACTAGGGATGTTTTACATGATAAATAACACAATATAATTTTTTAGTAAAAAAAATCTTATAAGAGTAGTTTACTATTAATGATTTTTGAAAATTAATACATTTTTTTAACTGGCTTGAAATGAATACCTGGGCCTGTATGGAAAAATGTTTACATGATAAATCATTATTTAATTTAATTTTTCTTTAACATTTATATTTAATTTAGTTCAACAAATATTTATTTTTGAAAAATTTTGGATTTTCAAAAATAGCATTTATATTTTAGAGCAAAGTTGATTTCTAAGGATTATTTTATGCGATAAATAATAATGTAGGCCTATGTTTATTTTTCTAAAATAAACTTATTTAAGGATAGTTAAGTTATACAAGTTTTTTTTTAATTTAAGATTTTTTCATAAATAGTCTTCTTGATTAAGTTAAAATTCAATATAAAATGTGGTAATTATTTGACATTATAAATGGAACAATATTTTTATATTTACAATTATAAATAATCTTTTTAAAGTGAACCATTGATTAATTTTGAAAGTTCAAATTTATTTAAAATGGTTGGAACCATTTTGTTTAAAACGTATAGACCTATCTTAAGATTGTTTGTAATGTTATGATTAACAAAATGATATGTTTGGTTTTCCGAGAAAACGTACTTAAAGGTATTTTACAGAAAATCTATTTTTGAAAAATTTGTTCCAAGCCATAGTAGATATTAATATGAGAAAAAATCTATAATATGTGGTATAGCATTTATTTTTATAATCAGTCATGACTGTACGCGTTTTAATAGGCTAATGGAGTAGGATAGAGGAAGGTAGAATGTAGAGAAAGTGTATCTACAATTGCGTGAAGAGAGAGTAGAAAACCATATATTAAAAACCACCATCAGTACACTCGGCCAGGATTTGGACCCTAATCTGCTCTTCACCAGGATACCATATTAGATAAGACAGACATTTATTCAAAGTGACTTCCAATTTTCGCTATGAATGGTTAATATGAGAAATCTGAATAGTTCTCCCTCTATAATATTTTCTAAACTGCTTTTACAGCCCACTCTAGATATCCACACTTAATTACATTAATGCATTTGAGACCAAAAATGTGGAAATAAGAATTTTTTTTCCGACATTGTCTTTGAGAGAAAGTGTAAAGTCATTTTGAAAAAAATCAATAAAAAAAATCAGTACATCCAGCAAGAGGTTGAACCACAAACATTTTACAGCCCACCCTAGATATCCACACTTAATTACATTAATGCATTTGAGACCAAAAATGTGGAAATAAGAATTTTTTTATTCCGACATTGTCTTGGAGAGAAAGTGTAAAGTCATTTTGAAAAAAATCAATAAAAAAATCAGTACATCCAGCAAGAGGTTGAACCACAAACCCTCCGTCACAGACAAACTATACTAGACAAAATTGATGCCTTAGTTCGCGTCTCCAATCGATGCTGCTAAATTGTTCAAATTAAATAATACAGTAGCCACAGCCTTAATTTAACCTAGCCGACGAGACGACTATCCGCTCTTTACAACCTTGTGGCTGGCGAAGGAAAAGAATTAGTCCCTAGTAAGGGTGTGTATTACTTAGGTAATGGACAAGTTTATAGAAACGTGGTGGATTGCTCTATCTATCCCTACCTGCTTCCGTTTTACGAGCAACCTGGGAGGTCTTGACTTAAGGCTATGTGGTTAAGCTACTGCTTTTTTTTAGGATTCATAGAAATATATTGGAATGAGCTACTCGTTGTAGGATGAGGATCGTTTCACACCACGTTGAGATAGCAGAGAGATAGAATTAAAAATTACACTTCTCATCTGAGTCTTACACATATTTACAATAAAGGGGTAAGGATGAGATACGTATAGTTTAAAGGAAGTGTACCCACATTTGCATGAAAGGATAGTTATAAAGATTTTTTTTAATGGCCACGGGACACCCAACCTCTCCGTTACTGGAAAACCAGGCAGGAGGAGACTGACGCCTTTTAGACATCACCAGCGGTGCTGGTATGTATAAGATAAATACAGGTGAACATTTTTTTAAACATTACTTTCAACAACAAAGCTACCAACGTTCTAGTTAAGGTGTAAGGTATGTGGAGAAATGTTAAGAGGAAATGAGAATGCATTACCGCGGAAATGGATTTGAAATACCACCCATAAGTGTACCCAGCCAAGATTGTAAATTTAGTCTAAAGCGAACTTGACGCCTTAGACCACTAAACCATTGGTGTGGGTAAGGTTTCGGCAACACGTTTTGAATAATCCATTTGCTATGTTCCTATTTGACGTCACATTGATAATAAATATCGTTTCACTATCGAAAAACACAATCCGTAATTTTTCCCCAATTCAATGATATATAATTCTGTTACGCTCTAATAATAATAATGATGATAATTAGCACCGTGTCTTATTACCCGTTCGAGTTATTCGCTTAAGTACTAATTATGCTAACAGGTTAGGAATTGGGAAGGTTGAATATAGAGGAAGTGAATCCGCATCTGCTTGGAAGGAGAGTGGAAAACCTTTGAGGGAAAACCACCCCTAGTTCACCCAAGCGAGATTCGAACCTCAGTCTCCCCGTCTTTGGCAGTCTAGCTCAAACCGAAACTAGCGCGTTGGCTAACTACGCCATCGAAGTGGGTTGTTACGCTGTAATACGATTAACTTAGTAATTATGAATGCTTTATCTCAATGATGTATGTAAACACTGAAGAAGATATTTAATTTATAAGAAGCAGTTTATTGAGAGGAAGAAAAATACTGGATTTTATTAAATTTAGGGAACCGCAGAAAATTTGTAGAGCTCATACCATATATGATAAGTGATAACTAATGTGTAGTCTCTGAATAAACTGATAAAACAAGCACAGTACTTAAAGATTAAATTTGATTCTAGAAAAATCCTGCATTAAATTTGTTAATTAATTTACTTTAGCCATTTATGAAGAAGTCGGAGTCGGACAGTAGAAAAATAGAGGAGTCGGAGTCGAAGGCTTGGCCTACCAACTCTACAGCCCTGGTTCTAAATTATTATCAAAATCACTCATGTTAAAGATCTTCTCACGCGATCTAGAATATAACTGCTCATTTTTTCAAGTATTCAGTGTAGACAAAAGAGTCTGTTCGTGTCGAGCCAGGGAGTTTCGTCTGGTCTGGTCGGGTTGGATCGGACGAAGATCGAGTCCAGTGTACGTGTAGTCTAACCATGTGTACAGTTACCTTCTCTAATGGAAAAAAAAGACCTCCTGAACTATCATGGCTTCGCGTTAAAGAATTTGTCATTATTTATGAAAATTACTCCAACACAATATGTAATTTCACACCCTGATTAAAAATTTAAATTTAAAATTTCTGCGGAAAAGATAAAGAGTAAGTCTAACATTTTTATTTGATAAATTTATTTTTGTAATAAGACTTTTAAAATAAAGTTTTTTCTTAAATTTAAAGATGGTGACAGTATTGAATTTTCTATAAAACAGTACCTTCAGTATTTTCAGTTTTTAATGTGGGCCTTTTGACCAAACTAACTATACCCGCTTGATCTAAAGGATATATCAGAACATCTGTTTTCTAGAGAAGTAGATTAGTAAGTTTGGTTTAAAGCCATCACATTCGAAATGTTGACTGATCTTTGACCAAAGATTATGATATTATATTTACCATGTTTTATCATGATAGATCGTGGTTACTTAAATTTAACATTCCTGATCCTGTGCCCTTAAGGTGCGGCGGAAGGGGATGAGAGAAAAGTCCACTGATTTTGCGTTTTCTATAGCTAATGGGGAAGGATAACATTTAAATGAAAATTTCTTTATGTTATAGATTTTTATATATTTGTTTTAAAAAAATGAAGAAATAAAAGGTGTGAATATACAAAACTTTTATTAATACACTACGACCAGAAAACTAAAATAAAGCCATATAAAATAATACATAACAATTATTAAACTATTATTATTACTTAGTATTTTTTATACTCGGAAACAAAAACAATTAGTGCTAATGTCTGTCAGTCTTAGTGTTCTATTGAAAATTAAGAAATCATAAATCATTATTAATCAATTTAGCACTCATATAGTCGTATAGTTACATTATAAATGGCTGTTCAAATTCGATCAAATTTTTATAAATAAAATTTAAATGATTTATAGATTGAATTAATCCTGTTACACATGTATAATTTACATGAGCTATTTGGCCGATATTCACGATATAAAAAAAGGTTAATCCGATTCTTGCCAAAAATAATCTTATACATATTATGGATGAATATATTAATTTAGGGATATTAAGACACTCATGATAGTCTAAATTTTGAAGTGGAACGTGAAAATGTTGGTACACTTATATGAGAATAATGTCTTAAGTTGGATCACGGATTGAAATAAATAGATATTCTGTAATGTTGTGTAAGGTGTGTAATCATGTTTAGATTGATTGTTGCCAAAATATAAGTTGAAATTTTAATTACGCCTACGGAATGTGTTGATGTCAAATAAATCTTAATATAACCTTGACCTATTAAACATAGAAGATTTATAGAAATTAATATGTATTTAAAAAATTATGTTATCTTACTGATTTCAAGTATATTTAATTACTTTTATATAAAATTGCTGATCATACAAAATAATAAATCAACTTTTTCATAATAAAGTTCCAAAATATCGTTCAGTTTATCATCACATAACGTTTATGATGATATGTTTGCTTACTCTTCCGTAGGCCTATGTGTATAGAGTGTATTGGTTTTTCCATTACCCTCCCGTCATATTGTCCTCTCCCCCCCCCTCACACACACACACACACACACACGCACACTTTTAATACAACTCTCCCGCTCGTAATAAAATAGTTTTATTGTGTATTGACCTTACGTCTTACGGCTGACGTTTTTAGTATCAAGTTATCAACTTAGTAGAAACTGCGGCTGCCCCATCTTTTATTTCCTAAAAACTGTTGTAATTTTATAGGTGTGTTGCAGTTGTAGTAAGATGTCTTACTGCGGAAATTAATTGTTGGTTATTACCTGCTTCAGTGGCCACACGGTCTAGGACGTCATTTAGTAATAGACTGGACTGCCGATGACAGGGAGATCGGGCTTTGAATCCCAGTCGGTTGCACCGAGGGTGGTTTTTCCAAAATGTTTTTTCCACGCAAATGCGTGTACACTTAGTCCATATTCAACCTGCCTCATCCCTAGTTTATTGGCGTGATTAGTATTGTGAGTATAACTTGAATAAGTAGTAAGACGTGGTTTTAAAAAAATAATTATTGGTGATTAAAAAAAAAGTGGTACTCTACGTTTAAATGTTAGGCGTAGGCCGTGTTTGCACGTTTTAACGTGGATAAAGTAATCTTATATTTTGTTTATGTTTGTAATGGATTCTATTATTCAAGTCACCACTTTTTCTAATTTAATCTTATTTATTTTAGCAAATTAACTTTTAAGTAGGCAAGGAGAAGTATGTAGTTTACACTCTAATTAAAATAAAAAATAACCATATGCACAATTTAAGATTGTATTCCGTTATGATTTAAAACATATATTTCTATCACAAAAAATTAATAGAAAGCTAGAGTTATTATTTTATTATTTTAACACCGCGTCTTACCAACCGTTCGGGCTATACCCTTTATAATTATTTAAGTTCATCATCTCTACAGTTTGTAATTAATACAAATTAAAAACATTTCACGTTAAATTGAATGGTATTGCCAATGCCATTACATTTGTAAGACAAACGCCACTACACACTAAAATACAACTAGTCATAAAGCAAAGTTTTGTAATTAATAATACTGTAGTAGCTAAAGTTTTTAGTTTATTTAAATATTACAATAAATATTTTACAAATTATTTGATAATTATGTAATTTTTAAGTGATATTATGAAAATGTGAAATAGCCTAGTATTTAATAAATTGATTTGGATATTATATTTAATAATTACAACATTGATTTCTATTAGAACATATTGCTATGTTATCTGAGCTACCTTAATTTTAATGTCCTGAATATTTTTACTTAAAATGAAAGGGTTTAAGTATTTTCTAAAACCCGCCATGTTGAACATTTTTCTGAGGAATATTAAACTTTTAATTTTTTTAACTCTGACATCTATTTAATTTTGAAATGTTTTAGTTGTTATAATAAACCGATTAGCTAACTAGAATTTTGCGTGCCGCCCTCTGACAGAGATATCGTAAAGTCAGCAAAGGTATCTAAACTGTGTTGTTCCAAAAACTGTAATCAGGTGTACTCTGGGAAAGTAAGCGAGCGTGCAGAGAATCACGAAATGGGTTCATAATCGGATTACAGAGTTGGCCTAAAGAGTTAAAGCTAGTTGGAATCAATAATGTGTTCGTTTATTTAAAACGTAGGTTTAAGAGATTTATAAGTAATATCATGATGAATTAAAAAAATAAAATAAATCACTTTAAAAATAATCTCTCTTGGACAAAAATGTTAGATTTAAACTATTATCAGGGGTTGTTCATAAAAATAAACGTTCAAATTTAGTACCACCACCACCCGCTTTGGTGGCTGCGAGGTAGATGCGCTACTCTCGCAGTATACTAGACTGCCGATGACAGGGAGATTGAGGTTTAAATCTCGGTTGGGTGTTCTCAGGGTGGGTTTTTCCAAAAGGGTTTTCCACTCTCCCTTCAAACAAATGCGGGCGTACTTACTATAAATATTACCTCCCTAATTCCTAAAACCATTAGCGTAATTAGTAAATAAGCGTAAAACCCGAACGGTTAGTAAAACTTTGTGCTAAAATAAAAAAATAAAATTATTAAATGTTGCATTATTATAAATGTGCATTTATCCCACACCGGTGACGAAGAGGTTGGCGTTTGAGAAAGGTGGGTGTTTTGAGAATGTGTTATAATAAATTGTTTTACTCCCTCCCCCACCGAAAATGTGGGTACATTTTCTCTACCTTAATCATATCTACCATATTAGTGTAAATATTAGGATAGCACCGAAGTATATAATGTTTGTTTAGTAACCAAACTATGATTTATATTTTACCATAAATATTATAATTTGTTTTTTTTATCATCGCGTCTCATTACCTGTTCAGGTTATAAGCATATTTGATAATTAAGGGTGTAGGTTTGAGGAACGAACAATTTTTAAAGGTAATATACCCGCATTTGCATGGAAGGAGAGTGGAAAATACTTTATAGAAAAACCAACCTCATTAGATCCGACTGGGATTAGAATACCGGTCTCCCTGTCATCATCAGGCCAGTCTAACACAAGAATGACGCCTGAAGAGCTTAGGTAGAACATTCGGACACTAAGGTGGGTTCCAACAAATAATTCAACATGATCATACACTCGGAGAAAACAGGGATAAACCTAGAAAAGTCAGATAATATTTTGATGCCAGAGAAATCCGTGAGAGAATTCAGGTAATTTAATTAAAAATAAAGAAAAATTAAGGGAATTTAAATACTTTCCTAAGAAAACTGAATTATTTCGTAAACAAACAGAAAAATGAAAGTGTAGGTTTGTTTTTCTCACGTTAACATAACGTAATTTTAAAATATCGCACATTTATCCCACACCGGTGACGAAGAGGTTGGCGTTTGAGAAAGGTGGGTGTTTTGAGAATGTGTTATAATAAATTGTTTTACTCCCTCCCCCACCGAAAATGTGGGTACATTTTCTCTACCTTAATCATATCTACCATATTAGTGTAAATATTAGGATAGCACCGAAGTATATAATGTTTGTTTAGTAACCAAACTATGATTTATATTTTACCATAAATATTATAATTTGTTTTTTTTATCATCGCGTCTCATTACCTGTTCAGGTTATAAGCATATTTGATAATTAAGGGTGTAGGTTTGAGGAACGAACAATTTTTAAAGGTAATATACCCGCATTTGCATGGAAGGAGAGTGGAAAATACTTTATAGAAAAACCAACCTCATTAGATCCGACTGGGATTAGAATACCGGTCTCCCTGTCATCATCAGGCCAGTCTAACACAAGAATGACGCCTGAAGAGCTTAGGTAGAACATTCGGACACTAAGGTGGGTTCCAACAAATAATTCAACATGATCATACACTCGGAGAAAACAGGGATAAACCTAGAAAAGTCAGATAATATTTTGATGCCAGAGAAATCCGTGAGAGAATTCAGGTAATTTAATTAAAAATAAAGAAAAATTAAGGGAATTTAAATACTTTCCTAAGAAAACTGAATTATTTCGTAAACAAACAGAAAAATGAAAGTGTAGGTTTGTTTTTCTCACGTTAACATAACGTAATTTTAAAATATCGCCTTCAAGATTAATGTATGATGTTTGTTTCGCACTATATTGACACACTACTACAAATAATAGCTAAAACTTGTTTTTACTATCATTGCTTTTATTAAAATGTTAATGTTTAGATGCTCCCCACATTAAAAAAATTATTAAAAATGTGTACTTCATATGATGGGCAGAGAAATATCATGCACTAAGGAAAACCGTACAAAAGGGTAAGTTAGGGGGAACTGAAAAATGTTGACTTAAAAATTCAGGGACTAGAAGCTGTGTAGCAACCCTTTTGAAAATAAAGTTTATATATTATTTACTAAAAGATATTTCTCTTATTGCTATTCTGAATTAATAAATTATTCATTTAAAGCAACACAATGAATTATTTTTCATAATGCTGGAAGTTCTTAGTTTTAATTTTCAGTATGATTGTAATGGGTTTTTTTATTGTCTGATTTTATTTCATCTTTCATTTATTTGAGGTATTTAACATGCACTTTTTAAACAGACTGATTATATCAACACATGACTTATAGATTAACCTAGATCTAGAACAGACACAACATCTAGCACCTTGGCGTTAATTCATCACTGTGAAAGGAGAAACCCGCATTTTACGAATGATAAAATTTTTTCGGCCATATCAGGAATAGAACCTGGGACCCATAGCTCAGTAGGCAGACACGGCACTGACTGAGCGTAGGTGGCGAACTACCTTTTATATTGTTTATTTAATTTTTAGTCTTCTACAATTTTACTATTTTAAAACTATTTTTTGAGAAACATGATAGTTAAAAGAAAACATTCCCTCTCCTCCTCCACCCCTCTATGAGGAAGTATCCACGCCTTCTCCGACACTTTCCTTATAACAAATGTTTTTTCTGTAGCGAACACCACGCGGCAAATGTCAAAAAAAAAAAGGTAAAATAGTAATAAAAAAGTGTTGAAGTCGACGAAGATGACAGTCGCCTCTTCTGCTGTATGTGTCAGCCGCTGCCGCTACTGGAAGCGTGACCTGCTTCTACGGAAGTTCTGACCTGAACAACTGTGGGATATAATTGCATGGAAGAACGAGAGTAGGAATTGTTTCTTACTTAACACTAAGCATAGTTGGTAGCGCTGTTCTCCAACGAACATATTTAGAATATCTTTGCATGGATAAATGAGACGACGAACGGCTTATATAACTATTCTCCAACCTATAAACTCTGGGATAACATTGCTTGGAAGAGCGAGATTAGTAATGGTTTCTTATTAACACTAAGCATAATAGCCAGTGCTGCTCTCCAACGAACACATTTAGGATATCTTTTAATGGATAAATGAGACAAGGAATGGCGTATATAACTATTCTCCAACCTAACAACTTTGTGATAACATTGCTTGGAAGCGCGAGATGAGGAATTGCTTCTTATTTCACACTAAGCGTAGTAGATAACTCTCCAGCTGAACCACTCTGGGATAACATTTCACAGAGGAGCATCAAACACATTTGAAGTGTTGCTCGTCTATCAAACTATTGTAGGAGACCATTGCATTGGATATTTATGTCTCATCTCACACGAATCGCAACAGTTGCCCTCCATTCAAATAGGTCTGAGACTATATTTACTGGAGAGGCTAGTAGTTTCGGAATACATACTACCCTATTAATGGTTAAATCACCAAAGTTTTAAGAAGGTAGACTTTTGCCAACCTTCAAGTCAGATATATATGTTGCTAAAGATGGATTTTTGGATAATTTCAAATAAGATACACTCCATTTACTCTGGACCCTAAATAGGTAAGCTTGCCACCTTTCAGGGTACCGGTAAATGTAGGGTACATGATCCAAGTGACTGAAAGTTGGCCACCTCCAAGTGTGTTGAATTGTCTTGTGAGATAGAACATAAATAAGACTTTTATTAAATTCAAGAAAAAATAGTGAAGTGACTCGTACTGCCGAAACATTGCTTAGATATGCCGTCGACTTTAATTTGAAGTTTTTTGCCCCAACTTTGGCAGTAGAGGAAAGTAAAATAGTGACTCAACCTCTCTCCATTCTTGCTTGATAAAGAATAGAGTTTTATGTTAGGAATCCTGCCTCAATTTTGTTTGTAGATTCGGTAAAATTGTGACTAATCCTATTTCCATTCTTCTATGGTAAAGTATTGATCAGAATGGAATAATTCCTCCACTAATTTTGTTTGTAGATAAAGCAAAGTAGTAACTTATTCTCTCTTTATTCTTTCTATTCTCTCTCAATTCTTCATTTACACTCTCCTTTCTTCCTTCAACAAATAACAACGGCCATGAGAGGCGTCTTGCCTTAGCTTTGGCCACGGCATATAAAGTAAGGTTGGTGACTAATCCTTTTTCCACCATTTCTTGGTAAATCATCGATATTTATGAAAGGCGCCCTGTCACAGTTTTGGTTGCAAACTAAACACTGTTTTGACACATCCTCTTTTCGTTCTTCTTTGATGAAGCGTCTATGTCTACGAGAGGCGTTCTGCCCCGTCGGGAGAGCGTCGCTACGCTCCTTACTTCTTGCTTGCCTTCCCTCTCCTTCCCAGGACAACTTTGAGACATTCCTGTCAAAGTCCATACGTCCGACCTCCATTCATGTTTGTTTTAGGATGTAAGCTGATAGCATTGCATATGTACCGAAAAAAATATAAAAAAAAAAAACAACCTCTCCCCTTTCAAAACACAAACACACAGGAAGAATCATTTTTCTTTTAGCATATGAGTGAGCATATGTCATTGTGCTAACCTCCCTAATTCCTCTGACTCCATCGACAAACATTTGTATTGTGTCATTAATCACTCTAGGGTGAGTAGCTAACAACTGTGGTTTTTGAGCGAACACTAAACAGACGATGTTTAATTGCTAACAGATAAAATGGTTTGGAGAAACACAATACCATCTAAAAAATAGATACACACATTATATCAAGTACCGGACTTACGTGGGTTCATTTAAGACCCACATCTATGATTAGTTTTATTGAGTTATATTTATTATAACTAAATTTAAATCTATATTATTTATTTTTTAATATTCAATCTAATCCTTATGATACCTGCTTCAGTGACTGTATGGTCTAAGGGTTCACACTTGCAATAGACTAGACTGCAAATGAGAATGAGATTGAATTTCGAATCCCGGTCAGGTGTAGAGAAAGTGATTTATCCTACGTGGTTTTCCACTCCCGCTCAACGCAAATGATGGTAAACTTAATCTAAATACAGCTTTTCTCATCCCTAGCTAGTTAACATAGTTATTACAAATGCCTACCTTAACTCAAACATCCCCCACAATTTAAAATAAAAAAAAATAGTTTGAGAAGTGTTGTTTCATATGAATATATATATATATATATATATATATATATATA
>CABFWB010000210.1:43448-62927 GCA_902151455.1 Timema bartmani
GATGGCAAAATACCGCAGGCCCGTGTCCAAAGCGGGGGCCCACCACGCAGCCCCCCCCCCACCTCCAAAATTAATTTGGTAAGAGATGAAAATGTTGTTTTTGTTTCTTAAAAATCTCTTACTATTCCATAAAAAATTACTCAGTAGTCACTTTATTTTGCATAGTTTTATGTTCTACAAAAAAAATTCACGTAAATATTTTTCTGTAAAATCAATATTTAACAAGGTTATGAGTAAATCTCCAAAAACACTTTTGAGGAAATTATAGACCATTTTGCAAAGAACAACGCAAGAAGAAAGATTTAAATGTTGATGTTTTTTAAGCCTCTGTAAGTATTTATATTGTTTATGGTTTTGTTTATCATATTATTTATTAATATTTATTATTTATTTAGTACTAATTACTATTTATTAATTTAGTCTTATTCAATTCTGATAAATTTTTTTACATTATATTATTAGTTTCCACTTTCCAGTAGCAATTTTACTAGACAAATGTAGACCTGTATTACGAAATTTATATAATAATTCCAATTATAAATGGTAATGTTATTAACTATAACCTACATATACAAATAAAATTATTTAGGGGGTGCGAAGGAGGTTTTCTTTTATTGGAAGGGGGTCCACATTGAAAGTTTACCCACGGGCCCCATTACTGCCTAGTTACGCCCCTGTGGGAGGGAACATGCACCTCAACATCTTTGCTTCAAGGTGGGAATGAAGGGGACGAAAGAAAAGGTTAGGGTTTTTGCAGATTTTGACGTGAATACTATTTAGTAATACATAAGGAAGTATTGCAAGAATTTTTGGTAACGTTTTAGATGAATGTTATAACTATCTAATCAAATAAGATTTATTTCTAGAATTCCAAATTTTAATGACTTTCAAATAATGTTGTCGAAAGTTGGCTTCCTATAAATATCAGGGTTTAATAGCGCTTACCACATGGTAGCATTACTAATTTAACCTGTTACATTATTTAAATTAAATATATAATTGAAATACCATCTTTGAGATATAGTGGTCAGTTTTTCTTGCTACTGATCCAGAGGTCCTCGGGTTCGATTCCCGGCGCTTACAGATTTTTTTACGTGAATACGTCTTTAAATTTGCTACCATACGGGGGCAATCCAAAAAACCTAATGATAACAAAATCGGGGGATACAATTTGGTGTTGTAGTATCGAATCTTTCCTCTACATCAAAAATTAAATTATACCACTGGATAGCTAAAGGATCAAAGAATTCATTACGATAAGCGAGAACAGTGACGCATCGCGCGCGGTGGAGGGGGAAGCGCCGCCATTTTGAGGTTATTTTGCTGCGTATCGAGATTTGCAATTAGTATAACTTTTGACTCGGAGAAGCTACGATGTTCATTTAAGTTTAAACGTATTCACGTACAACACACGGCCGTGTCCATGACACAGCCACACCCAATTTTTTTTTGAGCAAAACTTTTTTTGGTCAAAATAAATAAAATATTGCTTTAGTAGAAACATAGGCCTATAATTTAATTTTCGTCACATGGTGATTTCAACAGTTGTTGAAACCCGTTGCAGTGGCCGCGTGGTCTAACGCGCTAATCTCTCAGTAGACTAGACTGCCGATGATGGAGAGATCGAGGCTCAAATCTCGGTCGGGTCGGGGGGATGTTTTTTCCAAAATGATTTTCCACGCAAATGTGGATACACTTTCTCTAAATATAACCTTCCTGATCCTTAAATCCATTATCTTAATTAGTACATAACCCAAATGGGTAATAAGACGCGGTGCTAAAAAACATACAAATAAAAACAGTTGTTGAATATCTGTCATGATCATTGCGGCATTAGAAGAGGAACTTTTTAAATGGAGATAAAAAGTTGTCATTAAATTCCAGGACACCCTTGACAGATATTCAAGAACTGTTGAGGTCACCATGTGAAGAAAATTATACTATATATTTCTAATGGAGAAATATTTGATTTCTTTTACCAAAACATTTTTAATACAAAAACTGCAAAAAAAAACTGATCTTTTGTCACGTCCCTTACACCCCCATCTTAAGGGAAAGTTGCTTTCAGTATAGAATTATTTAGCTGATTTACGTGAGTAATTTACTTACTTATAACATTTAAGTAATTTTATGCCCTTACTAAACTGAATGTCCTGGCTTTTTTCTTATCAATGCGGAGGACAGCAGCGCTGTAAGACCAGGTTCAATTCCCGGTTGGTACCGAATGAATTATTCTTAAAAGGGGAATAATTCCCATAGTCACCAGGGTTCGGTTAATTAGGCTTAAGCTAAGTTAAGATCTTCATTAGCTTTATCCCGTCATATTCACTATCACCATCATTTATACCCTCGTCTCATCGGGATATGAAAATAGCCTTCTTGAAAAGTATATAAGATTAGTACATTCGGGCGTCCACTGGGCAACGGTACAATGATATTGGCCAATCTTTCCAAACACTGAACTACATATTGATGTAGCTCAGACATGCCATTATTATTCCATGAGGATATGTTGGAAAATAATAGAATTTATGTTATTATTTAAACAAGTTTACATAACTAGTTGATGAAAGAAGAAATAAGTTTTTTTGTGAAGTCAATGTCCACTTACGTGTTAATTATTTAACAAAGAATGAATAAAACTCTGTTAAGTATACTTATGCCCAAACACTATTATTAATATTTATAAAAATGTCAGCCCTATTTGAATATGGGGTTAAATTAAATTATTGAATTAGTATTAGTGTTTAAAAGAGACAATATTTTGTATACGAAATTAAATACGCGTATTAATTGGATAATTTTAGATCCGGCTTTATTTATGTTGTTCCCTTAACTTGTAGTTTTTTCAAGCACGTCTTACTACACATTCGGGTTAAACGCTTATGTACTAATTACGCTAATGGTTTTAGGGATTAAGAAGGTTATATTTATAGGAAGTGTACTCACGTTTACATGGAGGAAGATTGGAAAACCATTTGGTAAAAACCACCCTCAATACACCCGACCGAGATTCGAACCTCGATCTCCCCGCTATCGGAAGTCTAATCTACTGTGAGAGTAGCGCGTTAGACCATGCGGCCAGCAAAGCGGGTGACCTAGTAGTTGTTATTCCTATCCATTCACAAATTGACGAGAAATCAAATCTGTAACTACTTAACTGTGTGTTTTGTATGTAAATAAGATACCGCAATACAATGTTTTTAATTCTTATAAAATCCAAGGTCCTCTGCATTGGTTAGTCTTACAATAGTGGAAGAACACTCACAAGTAGGCAAGCGTACAGGTCAGGGCTCGAATCTCGGGTAGGTGTAGTGAGTGTTTTTTTCCTAAACGGTGTCCCGTTTCCTTCCTCCTAAATGAGGGTACTTTTTTTTAAACTATACCTTTCTAATATCTAGTCCTTAATAGGGTGATCATTCACTTATAACCAGGATGGGTGGTAAGATGCCGTACAATTTTTTTTTATAAAGTCATCAAAGAAAGCATTTTAGATCTCTATTATCGTACTTGATGGGAAAAGTGAGCCAGGGGTGTTAAACTCTTTGTATTAATATCTTCTATTGCATTTAAACCGATTGTTTGTATATATACACCACTTGTTTGTATATATAAACAAGCAGTTACATACAATAGTAGAGATAATTTTATTTCTAGTGAAATGCAAATGGAAAATTTTCTCCTCAAATAATCAAACTCAACAATAAAGCTTGCACAATAAAATCCAGTTTTCAGAAAACAGAGTAAAGCTAATTGCTTAGGACTCACATTACATTATGTTAATAAATAGCCAATTGGCAATTTTTTTTCTTAGTTCATTTTTTTATATTACTACAAATTACTTTTAAATGAAGTACAATAGTAGAACGATCTAATAAACGGTATCTACTAATACTTTTTTTAGCACTTAAGTCTTGGGTCCACTACCTATCCAGGATATCCCAATATTTACTTTAATGAAGTAGGAGTAATAAAGGTAGAATTTAGAGTAAATGTACCAGAATTTATGTGAAGAAACAGCAGGAAAATATTTAAGAACCCACTTCAGAAAATCTGGTAGATATTCAACCCCATAACTCCTATCCACTGGCAAACCAGACTAGACGAGACTAACGCCTTTGTCCAAACACCCAGTGATTACTGTATTTACTACCTAGTTCCTACATTTTACATGCGCATAGATTTGAAATAAATTCACTTTCTATAACTTAGATGCATGAAATGTACTATTGTATATAGAAAGGGCCATTTATAAAATACAGCATAGGCCTAAATTTTGGCGCTTAACTTTGATACAATTTTATCATTTTCACAGAAAGATAACTAGATCTAATTTTACTTATTCATGTCAATATAGTGATTTATATTACCAAATAAATATTGCTATTATACTATGGCTATTTATAGGAAATTTTAATATAAATTACTAGGCCTATATTAACCTGAATTCGTAAAATTATATCTAGTAATCTTTCTGTGAAAGTTAAATTTTTCAGTTCTTCTTCAGTAGGCTTTAAAAATATGCATTTAATTAAATCAAGGCCTTAAAAATATGCATTTAATTGAATCGAGGCCTTAATTAAATTGAATCGCTAAAATTCACACATATTTTTAATTTATTTGAGGTACTTAACGTGCACGTTCTAAACCAACTGATTATATCAGCACACGACACTTAAACTAACTTAAATCTAGAACAGACACAGCATCCAACCCCCTGCAATTAGTTCAGCATAGTTAAAGGATATACCCACTTTTCATCAATGTTACATTTTTCGGTCATGCCTGGAATCGTACCCTGAACTTATAGCTCAATAGACGGACACACCAACGGCTGAGATAAAGTGTTGTACTTTATAACATGACGTCACACTAGTCGTCTTATAAAATAATCAATCTTGGTAACATTCTAATTATGCATATTTCACAATACATGCTAGAAAAATAATTTTTGTATTTTTAAAATGTATGTCTTTAGTTTTAAATTTTACTTTGCTTATATCCAACAGTTGGATTGAGTATTTATTTGGATAAAACTGTACCTTAGGTAGGCTCACTTATTTTGTATTAAAGTATGGACTCGGTCACTTTTATTAAACTAAACAAAAAAAACAGAGATAGAATAGGGATGTTTGCATTTCAGAGAGGATATTGTGGTCAAAGGAAGTTTACACGGAATGGGAATGGAAGGGGGAGAGGGATTCAGGGGGTTAGAGAGAAAATAGGAGTTGTAAGGGGGGAGGAGGTAGTGGGGGAGGATTGGAGAGTTGGACACACACACACACACACACAAAACTCAGAATGAAAATTAGAATAGGCATTTCACTGGCGAGTGCTTTTATGGCATTTTCTGTAGATGGTTGTTTTGTTTTCATCATGGTAAAAAGAGCTATGCTTGTTTTTAGGGGAGTTTCAGTGCAGGGAATGAAGTCTTCAGACACATTCTCCCTACTCTTTTTATTTTTTTTTTATTTTGCGGACATAGATACTTTCATTTCATTGTTTTCTGTCGTTTTATTTGAGGATTGTTCGTTCGTTCGTTTGTTAGCTAGACTCCAGTTTTTTTTAAAAACATAAATGCAAATATGAAACTTTTGTAAATGATTTTCATTGGAAAATTTTGATACATTTTAAACAATGAAAGTGCTATGAGATAAAGCCTATAGAAAACTTAACATAAAATTCTATTTTTTCGGGAAAACTGGACAAAATATAAGATGATAATGATGATGATAATAATAATAATAATAATAATTATTATTATTATTATTATTGCGACTTGGCTTTTTTTAAGTTGTTTTTTCAGCATACGTATATATATATATATTTAAAGTTAATGTGACAGGGATGAGGAAGGTTGATTTTAGAGAAAGTTTACCCACATTTTATATGGAAAGAGAGGGTTAAAAATTATTTAGAAAAAAATAACACCCTCGGAAACCCGAACAAGTTTCAAACCCCGATATCCCCATCATCAGCAATTCAGTTTATAGCTAAAGTGACGCTACTGAAGTGGTTTATATGTATTTTATTACCGGTAACATATTTACCATATATTTCTCAAAATACTTGAGGCTAAAGGATATCTATATTGTTGATGTTTGTTAAACTATATGTTTATGAATATATACATGTATATTATTACATATATTATGTATTTTAATGTTATAGTTGACGGTGAACTAACAAGGAAGCTTTAGTGGAACATTGTTCCACAATATAGTTTATATTTCACAAAAGTTAGTATTTATACATTAAAATAATGAAATACAAAATTAAAGAAAGTTATCCAAACACTCGACATCTGAATAAAATATATAAAATATACATAGACATGGCACTAATAAGTTTTCTCATTTCATAAATAGTGGGTTTCTTAAATGTGCGAGGAAAATAAATGATTCAACACAAATCTACATATTTTTTATCCTTAATTTCCTTAGATATAATATTTAATTAGCTTACACAATCAGTAAGTATAAAAATGTATAAAACTTAGTGTTGTGCCTTATGCTGTTAGTAATATTTTGCAATATTTGAAATAGCAGCCATATTCAATTGTTTTCATACTTTTAAGGCATCAAAAGGTTAAGGTCTATCACTTATAATTGCAGGAATTAATTTTTTAATAAATCAATCCATTATTTTTTTATCGTATCTTACTACCTTTCCAGGATATCTTATATTAATCAAGGTAAAAGGACAAAGATCAGATGGGTAGAATTTTAAAGGATATCTATCCTCATTTGCATGAAGAGGAGAGTGGGTAGCAATTAAGGAAATAATCATCTTCAATGCAGTGAAATAGCATTAAAAACCCGATTTTTCCATCACTTTCAATTCAGACAAGACTAGATCAACTTGATGTTTTAGTCCTCTTGTCCACCGATGTATGTGACTCGCCTTATTTAATGTAAATCATCGTAATAGAATTAAAGGCTCTGTTTGGCATCGTGGCCAACGGATCGTGGCTGTTGAACAGAATCGTTAACATCGTATTACTGACACGACACCTTATCTTAGCGCATAAATAACATGTGAATTAATAATCAAATTTGTCAAAACTGATGTTTACTGAGGATGGGAAGATCAAGACACTCATCACGGCCGGGTGTACTGAGGGTGTTTTATGGCTCTACCTACAAGCAATTACAGGCACCTTTCCTCTAAAATTCTACCTTCCTTTCTTTAACTTTTTAGTGTAATTAATGTGTAGTAAGATACAGTGCAAAATAAATATCATTTTAGTTCTGTGTGTACTACTATATCATCTGGTATGCCCCCTTGGTATTGTCAATGTGAGACCATATACAACCATTTCTATAGGAAGGGCCTTTTTTGAATAAAAACTTTTTTGTTGATAAAATAGGAAGCATTTAAGCATTTGGAATTTTATAAGTATTGATAAAATCTATTAATCATGACAGTCACAGATTACACGACCCAAGTATAACCAAGCAACTGGGAAACCGAGAGAAGAGGGAATATACAGGAATATTTCGTCTGACTAAATAGGGAGTCTAGCAAAAGAGTAAATAGAAAACTGGAATATTTGTGAATTTGGAACAATTTAGTGCTATCTTAAAATACATTTTTAAAGAAGACGTTGGTTATAAAACATGTCTTTTACTCAACCGGAAACTATGATTCTCCCTACTGTCAAATCACCCAGTTATAACCATTACTGGCATAGCTCCATGATAGTAGATTTGATTTCATATGAAATTTCATTTTTCTATAATTCAATCTAAGTTATATGGATGATTTGGAATGGCGTTAAGCAACAAAGATCCAAGTGCCAAAAAGATTAAACTGAGTTAATTTGTTTACAGTAAATGCTTTACTTTAAGTGTGTATTTAATTATGTAATAAAGGTAATGATAAACTTAAAATGAAGTGCTGTTTTTCTATATATTAGATTGAAAAAATAAATTATATACAGTGTGCTAAATGTTTAATAAAAAAATGGACACTTGGTTGAGTGTAGCAAATTTCAAAAAACAACTTACCTATTTTTGTCAAATAAATACTAACACACTAACCTATATAAATGCCGCTTGGTTTATTGCTTAAAATATTGAAATTAACATGATATTAATAAAAATTATTTTAAATGTATTTTTTAACAAATTCTTTTCACTTAAATAATTTCAGTGAAAAAGCAAAGTTCAACATCATCACTATATAAATTATTATAAAATGGTTTTACATCCCCAGGAATAAGATGAAGGATAGATTAATACCTGCTAATTTAAAACATGATATTGTTTTATAAATGTTTAATAAAAAAATGGACACTTGGTTGAGTGTAGCAAATTTCAAAAAACAACTTACCTATTTTTGTCAAATAAACACTAACACACTAACCTATATAAATGCCGCTTGGTTTATTGCTTAAAATATTGAAATTAACATGATATTAATAAACATTATTTTAAATGTATTTTTTAACAAATTATTTTCACTTAAATAATTTCAGTGGAAAAGCAAAGTTCAACATCATCACTATATAAATTATTATAAAATGGTTTTACATCCCCAGGAATAAGATGAAGGAAAGATTAATACCTGCTAATTTAAGACATGATATTGTTTTGCCATCAGGCCAAAGAGAAGCAAGATTCTCCATCACAAATGTTGTAGTTTATTTATTTTATTATTTATTAATTAGCACCGCGTCTTACTACCCGTATGTTGAACGACCACATACAATTTTATTAATGTCCATTCCAGAGTAGCTTACATCAGGAACTATACATTTTCACATAAAAATTGAAAGACTTTTCTTTAACTAGTTTGATTTGTCATATTTTAAACCAGTCTATTTTTTGGTTAGTACTGTCAACTTTACTCTTTACTTCCCAATTTACAGTGAAACTGTTCCATAAGTCATTGTTAACTTTTGTAACTTTCATTTTATTTTTTCCGGCAACAGTTCCTTATTAGACCCAACTAGTCATCTTCCTAAAACAAAATAACTTAAAGCTGAAAGCACAATAAGGGATTACTTACATGGCTTATTAGAATACATCACACATACAAACACATACACACAAATAAAATAAATTAAGATAAATGAAAGCGGAAAATTGTGTAACTTTTAATTTTTGTTGCTTATAACTAAATGACCAAATTATATTTAAAATATTGTTTTCTGGAGGTTGGATGTTTATTGCTAAATGAAGAAAAGAACTTTACAAAATGTTAGTTGGTTTGGACAGCTGTAGATAGCATCACAATGCAGGAAACACTTTCATATTAATTTACTGCATATAATATATTACTTTTGTCTCTCAGTCTAACGGAAAAAAAAAATGCACTTGGATGTTGGTTTCTAAACGCTATTATTTATGGTGATACCATTTGTAAAACTCGGACAACACCGGGAATGTTTTTATTAAGAAAATATTAGCAGCTCATTTGATGCATTAAGGTGGGATGGAAGGGGATGTGAGAAAAGGCTAATGTTTTTGCAATTTTTACTAAAAAAAAATTGTGTCTAAAATAAGTCAAATAAGTTGATACTCCAATAGAAACATATAGTTTAATTTTCTTCACATGGTGACCCATAGAATTGTTAATATTTATCATGAACATAGTGGAATTAATTGCCAAACCTTTTAAATGAAGAGGAAAAGTCATTAAATATTACAGGACACCATTGACAAATATTCAACAACTTTTAATACCGTAATGTGAAGAAAACTAAACTTTATGTTTCTACGAGAAGATAGAACTAGTAATTTTTCTGACAGATAGTATCCTGTATATGTAAAGAGGACTGTACTAAGTGATTTACCATCCTTACTCTGTGATTCGATCATGACGTCTAACACACCACCTTTGTGTCGTCGCTACGTTTAGACGTAGCTGTCTGCTATGTCATGGAAGACATTTCGACGTCGTATGGCCGGCCAGCCGCCCATCTTACCATCATGCCCAAAGTTTATGGGGCTGGAAAAGGAAGGAAGAGGAAGGTGCTGGTAACAGCTGGCCTTGAGAGGCCGTGATTAAATTAGGGCGGCGAGGCGTGTATAGACTCTTCCTGTGTGAAAACGAAAAGTCGCGACCTGCTACTCGCTAACATGAGAGCACAAGTGATGCAACGTCCCCAAACATGAACGTTAGCTTTGAGAAATAGAATTATACTATTATTATCATTGTTATAAGAAAAAAGACGAGATTTTTTTGTTTGTTTCCTAAACATTCATTATTAAAAACCCGCCTCGGTGGCGTTGTTGGCATAACGCGCTAGTCGTGTTGAGCTCGACTGCCGAGGATGGGGAGATCGAGGTTCGAATCACGGTCGGGTGAACTGGGTGTAGTTTTCCCTAAATGGTTTTCCACTCTCTCTCCACGCAAATGCGGATTCCCTTCCTCTATATTCAACCTTCCTAATTCATAACCCATTAGCGTAATTAGTATTTAAGCGTATAGCCCAAACGGGTAGTAAGACGCGGTGCTAAATAAATACAAAAATATATTACAAATATATATTTACTTTAAATTTGTACACCTAAGAAATTGAAAAATTTGATAAAATCTATACACCTTTTTATTTGTAAAATTGTAAATTATAGAATTCTTTCCATGCCATTTATAAGATATATAATATCATAAATGGAACTGCTTTGGTGACCGCATGGTCTAAAACATCACTCTCGCAATGGACTAAGCCACCGATGATATGGAAATCGGGGTTTTAATCCTGTTCGGGTGTACTAAGGGTGGTTTTCCCTAAACGGATTTCCACTCTACATCCACGAAAATGTAGGTACTATTCATATAAATTCAACCTTTCACATCCATAGCTCACTGACGTAATTAGTAAATATACGTATAAACTGAAATGTAGTAAGATGCGGTGTTAATATAAATAATAATAAATTAATGTAGCTTCCATACTTACAAGTTTACTGTAAGTAACTTACTAACTAGGGATGGGTGTTAAGGTTTTCTGTCATCCTTTCCTAAACCCACAACACTCTAATGTTTGTTTCTGCCTTACGCGCTTTATAACTTGAAAGGGGTCATCAATAATATTTTTGTATTGGGAATAATTAGCTTAACTAACACAATTAAATATCGTGATTTATATTTCTTAGAACAAATATTACCTTTTCAATAAATACCAAACAAAATATATTGTATTTTGTTTTATAAATACACAAATATAATCAATGAATTAATCCAAAAGATGTGGGTAAAGTTTGTATCTGAGAGAATATTTACCGTAACCAATGTGGAGACCGGATGTAAAAAACACCAGGTCAGGATTTGAATTCAGAATTCTTCTCCATTGTTGATTACGTCTAACGCCTTGGACAGATAGATTGAACAAGATTTAGCTATTTAATAAAACACCAAGTTACGTAAGTTTTATCAATAGAGGGATATTTAGACCAAATAGAGTTTATATCTTCATGTTCATTATAAAAAATTAAATCTTAAAATGTTATCCATTAAAATATAACAATCTATGTCCTAACATTTAGTTAATAATATAGATTACTTTTCAAATATTATTTTATTTCTCATTGTTAGTGATTGAGTGGCTCGTATTCGATGAGAGTATTTATGTAAATATGTATAATTCAATGTGTATCCATGCATAGTACACATCCTCCTGTGTAAATTGAACGGGGAACAATCAGTCTACCTCTAATAACTAAAACGTACAAAATACATACGGTTAAACATACTTGTTCAAAGTACTTCCATGTTTAATTAATCTCATGTTAATATGAACATATGAATGCCATTTTGGGAAACTATGTTATTACCCACCGATATAAATTTCACATTCATGAAGCAGAACAACAGTCGGACTCAATTCATCAACAAGAGAACTAATATTGTTAGTTATAGTTAAAGGGAAAAAGTTCTGTGTTCGCTAAATATTATAAACTGGGCCTATTGGGAACGAACTTTTCTAGATAAGAATAGGTGTCTAGTTAATACACATTAATCTTATCACTAGGAGCATTTTGGTCGTTTTATTGTATTTTGACCGCTTCTATGGTCTAGTGGTCAGATCTCCTGGCTATAGATCCAGAGGTAACAGGTTCAATCCCTGGTGCTCCCAGAATTATTTTGTGAAGTGTGTCTGAAATGGGGTCAAACTAAGGCTCTTGAGGACAAATGAGGAGCTACTTGAACACATACATATCATCTCCGGTCTAAAAAACTGATATTAACGTTCGGAGGATTCGTTGTGTCAACAACATGACACCCTCTATCCGTAATTGTTGGAACAATCATCGCTAGCGGCGGCGGTCGCTCAGTCGGCGTAGCTCGCTTGTGGATCCACGACAGGAAGTTTATTGTATTTTTTAGCATCACGTCTTACTACCCATTCTGGGTACACACATTTATACTAGTTACACTTTTGTGGAAGGGATCAGTATGACTTAAATTAGAGGAAGTGTACCCGAATCTGAGTGAAAGGGGAAAGTCCTCTCTACACCTAACCGGGATTATAATCTAGATCTTACGTTCCTCGGCGGTCCAATCTACATATTGTGAGAGTGACGCTCTGGACTATTCGACAACTGAAGAGGGTCATTCCTAGTTATACTGACAATATTAGGACTATATGTAATAATCACAAACACTTGATAGCCAAGGAGGGCTTAAAATATTATTCAAACTGATTTCTCCCAAATGTGTTTAGTCTCTACACTACCTAGCTATATATAAAATAATGTGTAAGACAATATTTTCCGCAACTAACCATAAGAAAATGCTATCACGTAAAGTTAGAAATTTATATTTGCTTAATGTAATGCTTAGTTTATTTCATACTTCTAACTTTTGGGAAACGATTCTTAAATATCAATATTGATAAATCGGTTCTTCAATCCAAGCCTTTAAAAATGAGCTTGTTAGTTCCAAGCAAGATCATCAATATTAATTTGTATTTTCCTTGTTATAAGCACGCATATTTGTTTAAAATAAGAAAATTAGAGCACTTAGGAAAGTCAAGAGCTTCTATTCCCCTCACTAAAAAGTGGTCATGTTGAGTCAAAGCAAAATTATGATTATTGGGTTAGGTGCTGTGAATTTTCCAAAGTATTGTAGCTGAGAATCAAGGTATTGAGAATAAATTTTACTATCGGTTCCTTCGATATGGCTTCTCATAGTAATCGAGGGTATTGATTTATCGAGTATGACATTCCTTGGCACAAATCTTTTTAACACATATTAAATCCATTCATCCTTTGCTTATAAATTTGGTCAATTTATAAATGAACAAAAGCGATTTATTTTAATAAACATAACTACTCCAATGCTGTAAAAATGTTAAACTTTTTATCTCAGAATACACAATGCATTATTTTAGATATAATTAAGTTTAAAATTTTTGGTTATTTGTTTTTATGTGACTATACAAATATATTTAAAGAAATTTACAAAATTTTCCATGCCAACAACAGGACTTCTAAAATATATCGGCTGCAATACCTGGATAAAGCGGTTAAAAACCATGAGTTTTAGTGTGAGCATTTTTATACCATTGCTAAAAACAAATACCAAACCTCTGGGAGTTCAAGAAATTTATTTGACTGTACTCTTGGCGACGTCAGAAAACCACATTTTCTGTTGTTTCATTTGTTGACATGCTTCGTGAGGTCATGTCTAATTGAACTGGAACCAATAACAAGACAGTAATCTATTCTAATATATTGCTATGTCATCCGAAGATAAGAGAAAAAATTCGTATTTTAAATTGGAGGAACATAGTATTATGATATTCGTTGTTAGGATTTCAAATCCTTGGTATTACATCTAAGCGACATAAGGTATTTTTTGGCATTTTTTTAACACCACGTCTTACTACTAGTTCGGGTTATACTCTTATGTACTATTTATATTGATGGCTTTAGGGATGAGGAAGTTTATATTTATATAAAGTGTACCCGAATTTGCGTGGAGGGAGATTTTAAAACAATTTTAGAAAACCACCCTCAGTACACCCGAAATAAATTCGAACCTTGATCTCTCCATCATCGGCAGTCTAGTCTACTGCAAGAGTAGCTCCTTTGACAATGCTGCGACCGAAGCTTTTTTTTTTTGCAAATTGTTAAGAGATTGTTAGGCAATTGATCTAAGACGTTTGACCTTGGGCTAGGACTATGAAGGTCATCTAATGAAAACATGATGTTCCCTGCATTACGTTGTCATTCGAATGAGCTTCACCCCTAGTCTGGTCGGATTTGCCTGTGACATGGCGGTTGGAGCTCAAACTTCAACCAGGTGTACTGAGAGTATTTATTTACTACATGATTCTCTACTATTCCTTTACGCAAATGATGGTATATTTATTCTAAAATTCGACCTTCTTCATTCCTATTTTTTAATACAGATATACGGATAGCCTAAGTAGTTATTAAGACAAAAATATCCATATTTGACTATTTAAAGAAAGATACAATTAAAACTGTGTAATCAATGTATAATTTAAAGTTAAGTCATATTTTAAAAGGTTCAACTTACTTATTAATTTGCCTTTATACCCACTTGGTTGGCCAAATGGTCTAAGGTAACGAACAACAGCCTATGGCCCATCGACTGATTTTATGTGAACCGAAAAAGATTTAGCTAACTAACAATAAGTGTTAATAAAAATGAACTAATTACTATAGTCTATTAGAAACAAAATGATGACTTTTTTGAAGTATATACGGCCCACGATATCAAAAAAGTTGCCAACCCCAGATCTAAGTCGTCAATCTCGTAATGAACTGGATGGCCATTGATAAAGAGATTGAGGTTCAAATCCCAAATTTCTATACTCAAAACGGGTTTTCATAAATGGTTTTCAACACTATTTTTTCTCCACTCAAATGCTGGCACTAAAATTCAACCTTCTCTATCTTTAACACTTAAGCTGTGCTGGGGGTCCGGGGTTCAAACCTTGGTCCTGGCACAGATCTATCTGATTGCCAAGCTCTTCCTTCACCTCAGACAAGACGTGTATTAATCACAGCTTGTGAATGTGAGGAATGCCAGGCCTCCACCGTAAATTCGGATTGCACGTTAAACTGTAGGTCCTCCATTTCATCTCATAGTCACCCTACCATTACACATTAGCGTAAGTGCATATAACCCAAACGGGTAGTAAGACGCGGTGATAATAGTAATAATAATAACACATAAGCGTACAAGCCAGACGGGTAATAATTCGCGGTGCTAAAATAATCTGCTTCACAGCTAAAAGTGAAGGGCACAAGAGGAGAGACTGGCACGCTAAGCAAAAGGTCCTTAGCTCGATTCCAATGTCCAGATGTCCTTTTTTCAACTAATTTACACTACAATACACTGTAATTTAGATACATAATATGTAAAATTAGTCGTTTACAAAAACACGTATTCAGTAATAGTAACGAATATGGTATATTAAATAATTTAAATCTGCCAGAAGTGTCTTGCCAGCTCGGCCTTTTGTTCAATACACACTCTTTAGAGATCGGAGATGTCTCCTTGCAGGATTGTCGGCTACAGGCTGACAATCTCCACAAAGCATTCCAGAGTCTCTTTTAACCTTCGGAAAGGTTGGGGGCCCTGACTCGTTGAAAATCGTAATTTGTGTTAAATTGTCCGGTAAATCTACCCCCACACTCTCCCCACTGATCTGTGAACTTCCCATAGCGGTGTGTACTGAAGGGATGGTTCTATGGTAGGGGGTTCGTGGTGTGGAGTGGCCTACATGAGTATACTGGAGGGATGGATTTGGTGGAGGGGTTGCGACAGTTTCCCTGGTGGAGGGGAAAGATATGGAGAGGGTATATTGAGTGAGTAGTTACTCTTCAGTTCTACGCTTTTAAAGGAATTAAATATTGCCAAACGGTGATGGAAGCTGGTGTGGATATTGTTTCTCGGACAGTAGAATAGCTCGACGATAATTGAAAAATAATAACGTTTATTTTATACTTCAAGCCATTGTTTTCATCCCATACACTTTCCAATTAGAACGAAAATTAAAATTGGTTATTAAAATAATTATAGCCAAAAATAAAACCGGTATGTCATAATACATCATAATAAATCTAAAAAAGAAGAAATATCTAACGTAATTATCAAACAATTGTTTTTAAAATCTTAGCTTTGTCAACAGAAAAAATATTCCTCCACACTCTCTCTACCTTGCACTTACTAGCCTTGCAGTAATGGGTCAGATATTAGGGGGTATACACTTAGAAGAAATGTACCTGCATTTTCACATGGAGATAGAGTGTGGGACAGCGTTGGGGGAAGACCGATCTTCGTTCACTAGACGATAATAGTCCTTGCAAACCAGTTACGAGACTGATGCGTTTATCGCGATCATATTTGCATCATTGTAATTTTATGCTATAACATATTAGTCCAAACCATAAATTATTTAATTAATTAATTCCAAGACCTACGTGTAAACAAAATTGTATGTAGATTTTATATGTACCCTATTGGAATTTTGGGTGATTTATTCATTCTAAAGTAGTTTAACACGCTAGATTAGCGTTTGGATATTATATATATATATATTATTTTTCTAAACCAAAATTTATATAAAATACTATTCAAATAAATATTTAATCATATTTTTAGGATTCATCTAAGAAATGTTTCTTTAAACATATATATAAATTGAAATTTTTGGTGATTTTATTCAATTTCAACTAGCTTAATATTAAATATTTGCTCTTAAATAATGCATTAGTTTTCTAAGCGATAGATCCTCCAGAAAATACAATTTAAAAAAATATTTAATCATATTTTTAACGTTCATCCGTGAAAGAATATTTCACAAAAAACAAGCACAAAATCTTCGCCTAGCGAGTCTCATAATATGAGTGATGTAGCGGAAATATATTTTCACATTTTATTTTGACAGTTAAAATACATTCAATTCACTACTCCACTCCTAAAGTATAACACAAAAGTATACAAATTTTCTATATTTTCTTTTTTTTTTCTTTTCTAAACTACCTGTTTCTTTGTAACTTCCCGTAGAAAATGGAGCAGGACTGATCGACAGTCCTAGTCATCAACATTACCCTATACCTGGGAGGTGTTCTCACGCTGAGCTTTTCATTTCACTCGCTAGATGGGGCTTATTGAACACGTTTCAGACGTCAGATGGGGGAAAAAAAAACTGTACGTGCGAGAAGAGTAACGCCATTCTCTTCCTGTCCCGTTCCGTTTCGTTCCTCTTCATCTACTATGCACACAAGCGTCCCTACGAATACCAACCCTTACAATGAATAAAAAGTGTATGTGAGAATCGCAAAGAAAGAACATGCCATTTCTAGAAAATGTCACGCCTCAATATATTTTTTATTACGATACCATATTTAAGTTGAAAGGAGGTGGGTAGTCGGGGCTAAGAATAAAGAAGGTTTTTAATGAGTTTGGTTGACTTTTGAAAGGTCGAGTCACGATAACTATTTTGGAAAGTGTAAAGCAATTTTTTTTTTTAGATGTTGGTTAAAAATAATCTTAATTTGTTTGCACTATATGATATTTATTTACCATAGTCTAACTACGTTACAGATTAGAATAAGATTATTAATCACCATGATTCCTTTGCGTGGAGTATTTCAAGGGTAAGCAGAACTTGTTAAAACTATATATGTGAAAGGATATCTCCTACTTGGTATGTCAGTTGTAGTCAATATTTAATTTAATCAATTTAATATATTAAAGTAAAAAATAAAGCTATTATTATTATCATAGGATTATTAAAAAGTATAAAGAAATGTCCTAACACACTTTAGACCTCGTTCACACTCTCTCTAACAATGTCACTCTCTTTCTCACACATTATTGTTCACACACACTCACACACTCTCACAATCACACTTTATCTCACTCACACACACACACACACACTTTGTTTCACACAAACCCTCTATCTCTCACACACTCTCTTTCACTAGCTCACAATCTCTTCTATCACACTTTCTTTAACACTCATACACACACTCTCTCTCTCACTTTCCCTCTCTGACACTCACTTTCTCTTTCTCACACACTTTTCGACACTCACTCTCACATACTCACTTTCTAACACTAAAAATCTCAATCTCACACTCACTCACAAACTTATACAATAACACACTCATCCACTCACTATCACATTTTCTTAGTTTCTCACTATCTTTCTCTCTCTATATTTTTCTATATAATTTGATAATCCCATTTTTTGTAGTTGAAATTAAGAGTAAACGGTTTAACCGATTTTAACCAACGAAGTCATTTTAAAGGTTAGGGGTCCAGGATGCCGGCAAAAATATTTGCCTAAAACTAAAACTCAAATCTCCTTGCGAATTTACCATATTTTCATTCTGTGTGGGCAGTGGCTAATCTGTACAATCATACTTTGTTTACATCACCATGGAAACCATGATTTGTGCATCTTTGTGTATCGCTAAA
Organism: Timema bartmani; assembly: GCA_902151455.1. NCBI lineage: Eukaryota > Metazoa > Arthropoda > Insecta > Phasmatodea > Timematidae > Timema > Timema bartmani. Next base: position 61,866 of record CABFWB010000210.1, read on the forward strand.
TAAAATATTTCTCTTTGGTTAAAATAATAACTGAATTGGTTTGGTGCAACAAATGGAGAGAGATCTCGTTTGGTGCAACAAATGGAGAGAGAGGTTGTTTTAAAGTCCTCATCGTGGACGAAAGAGCGAAGATATGAGTTTTATTTCAAACTAAACAACGAAAGCTAAATATCCGTATAATTTGATAGCCTTTGACGAGTAAGCTTTTAACAATAAATTCAAGTGAGGGCTTATTATATATATTTTTTCCTAATATAAATTCTAGAATACATTTTAGTGCAATAATGTGCAGCCATCGTTGCAAAGATCCACTAGTATTAATGCATTTATATAAATATAACAAATAAAATAATATATTGTTTTTCCTGTCTGTATTGTAAGGAACTGTCCGTATTAAATTGTGTTTAGTTTACTTATACAGTTCCAAAACTATTTATTACTATACGTGTGAACAATACACGATCACAAATTTAAAATGCATGGATTTACAATAACAGGTGAAATTCCTATATGGACTAAATGTTTATAATATTATTGGGGAATGTTTGCATTATAGTTTTAATAATATTCATTTTACGTCGATAGCCTCAGGCGTGCTTGTTTTGAATTCAAAACCAAATCAAACACACATGAATAATCAGACTAGTGAGGGTAAAAATACATATAAAATCTACATATTATATTACTAATTAAATTTGTATACACACATCGAATACATTAACACTGAACGATTTAAATATATTTTTAGTTTGTATTAGCAAAAGTACCCAGCGTTGCCAGGGTAACCAAGCAAATACTTGCGTGGCTACCACAAGCAACTCTTTTATTTTCTTCAAAAACAAAAAACTCTTCATTTTATTTCTTCCTACCCAGTTTTTAGTAAATGAAAATAAATGGTACGGCGCACCGCACAGACTTTCTCTCTCTTTCTATAAACTCGTAAGATTTCTGAACGGAATAATGTACATTGTATCATCACCACTCCACATAAGAACACGCATAAAATAATATACAATGATATAGAATCAATGAGAAAAGAGGCGCATCTTTGTCCACCTAAGA
>CABFWB010000210.1:64629-77367 GCA_902151455.1 Timema bartmani
AGTCATGAAACGTCAAAATTCATCAAAATCTCAATTTCGATTTTTTTGACGATCACCATACTTTCTCTACCTCTAAGATAGAGAGAAAGTAAAAATATGCAGCACAAAATTTAAAATTATAACTTCAAGGTTTGTGCACAGTTTGTGCACAGAGGCTATTAATTTTAAAATTTCAGCCCTCTGCGTGAAGTAGATATGCTCATGCTATGACAGACAGACAAACAAACTCTTAATTTCATTGATATAGATATACAGGGTGTTCCCGGGTTAAACAACCAATTTTTAGGAAGTGGTGGGGGTCAAAAAACTGGCTCATAATATCCTTTGGAGATTTTCTCCCCTTTGAGTGCATTGTGGCTCGATTTTTATATTGCTATTTATAATGTGTTTTCTCCCTTCTCTCTCCAGTCCAATGATAATGCGTTTTCATAAACTTGATTTTTTTTTCTTAATATGACCTTATTATATAAGATTAAGTTTGGGGTGGCAAGCAGTATAAATAATAAAATAAAATTATCATTTTAAAATCAAAGTTGACTTAATACTATAACATCTATTACATTAAACTAAAGTAGAATCCGAAATAAATGATCTATTGTATGATAATAGGTACAGGACATTTTTCATTAATATGATGGTATGCTTAATATTTTGATTAAATTATTCCTTTAGGTTAAGGTACTAATTAAAAAAAATTAATAACAAATTACGTAGACTTACATAAATGAAAACATTCTAGCTTTAAATTGGTGCTAATGATTTTTTTAAATTTCCATATATATATATTATTTAAAGGTCTATCGAATCAAGTTTACTTTGTCCCGAATGGTTTCTGAAACTCCCTTAAAGAACTGATCAAACACACCCACAAGAGTGAAATAAAGTGAACCCATTCGGCACCCCTTGTTTTCCTCTTATGNGTCCTGGCAGAACTCGTATAACTCAATAACAGCCAACATTACTTTCTTCCCTTCTTCGAAGGACAAAGAAGAAGACTCCCTTGCATCTGGGAAAACCAGATTACGTTGATTGGCCGGGACAGTTTTTTTTCTGATTGAAAGACGTCACCATTAAGTCACGTGTCACAAGGGTACAGGCTTGCATATAATGGACGTCTAATATGTATTTATCAAGCATCACTAAATACTACCTTTGTTTCATATAGAACATTATCAGTCTGTTCAAAAAACATACACACAAAAAAAAAATTCTTCGCCGACAGTTCAAATTTTTATAGAAAGGGTATTTTAGATAACAACCCGCCTCGGTGGCGTAGTTGCCTAACGCACTAGTCTCGATTTGAGCTTGATTGCCGAGGACTGGAAAATCAAGGTTCGAATCTTGGTCGGGTGAACTGGGGTGGCTTTTTCTAAATGGTTTTACACTCTCCTTCCACGCAAATGTGGGTTCACTTCCTCTAAATTAAACCTTCCCAATTCCAAATCCATTAGCGTAATTAGTACTTAAGCGTATAACCTGAACGAGGTAGTAAGACGCGGTGCTAAATATATAAAAAATGTTTAGAAAACACAAACTTTTTTTTGCAGCTGACCTCGGTAACATTTTACTGTCAGTTTTATTTTATGGGTATTGATAATATCTATCAAAAGTGACAGCTGCAGATCACGTTAATGGCCGTATGAGTGTGTAAAAGTAGATCAATAACCTTTACAGCTGTCAGACAAGGAAGGCTCTTTTTATGAAAATTGGACTGTATATTGGTAAACTTGATTGATAGGCTATTGTCATAGTAATTTAACTGTTTCTAGCGCTAAACACTATGCAATACTACCCAATGTGTATCGCGCACCTTTTACATTAGTCAACTTGATAGCTTACATTTGTTCATAGGTTTTGGCCATCATCAAATGAAAATGCTCAAGAATGTAAATAGTAGTACAATACATAACGGATATATTAATATAATTTAAAATAATAAAAAAATTATCATGTTATTTGTGTGTGTTGTGAATCCAACAAAGAGTGATACAAATCTAACGATTTAGTCCACTCACACATTGCTATTTGTATTTATTTTTATTATTACTATTTTATATGGGAAATTTCCCCAACATTAGTTTTCAGCCTTCACATGATAATATCTGGAATCTCTAATATAAATACAGTAATCCTCATTAAAAATAAATATAATAGCTTTGGATATTTATAATTCTTAAATATTCAATCCCTTACAATTATAATAATTGTACAAGTGGCAGTAATAAGCCAACTACCGAGTCGAAGGTGGCTGCGTTATCTGATAGCTCGTGATATTAATAAAATCACATATTTGTAGCCGACGATTTCCGCACGTCTATCTTAGACTATGAGCGAAGAATGACCCTGAATACGGACCGATTCCTGGATAGCTAAGTGGTTAGAGCATCGGCGTACTAAGCTCAAAGTCCTGGTTTCGATTCTCGTGTCCAGGAGTCATTTTTAAATTTTCATAATAAAACAACGTTAAATCATATTTATTCAAGATATATTTGAAAGTATTAATTAGTGATTTTGTGTTTGACAAATTTTCTAAATTCGGGTTGTAAAATTAACTTTGGTAAATAAGTGAATTTTCATATAAAACTCAGCGAGAAAATAAAATAAATAATATATTACTGTTTCTTAATTTTCTCCTTTATTAAATTATAGATGAACATAGAGTTTAACACGTACATTAAGAAAACTAAAACGATAAATAATTTCCATAAATATTGGGAAGATTTGTTTTCTTACAAATTTTGTTTATCAACTACATACATTTATTTTTCATATTTACCCTAAAATATTTTAAGATAGATCTGTACTCCATCTTATTTTTAGACCGTTCCAAACATTAAACTTCCGGAAAAATCAATATTGAGTTTATAAACATTTTTTTTATTATCAAACAACTCTCCAAAAGTTAGGGGTTTCTGACTTAATATTCTAGTCGAATTTTTCTCAATACTTCTCCATTACTAATCCTTCTCCATTTACCCACCTCTAAGTTAATTTTTCATTCCAATATTCAAATCCTTTGAACTTTCTTTGCGTACCTAAGACATCCTCTTAAGTATCCTCTTAGGTATTTTTGTAGGAAAAAAAATCAGAAAATTCAAACATTCTTATGGAAATGAGCTGAACCAGAAAAAATTTGCGATTCAAGATCTTTTACTAATCACGGCGTGTTTTGTAACGTAACAAAACTGATAAAGAGTTAATAAAAATAGGTTACTAATCCTTTTTCAACACAAATTTTATGTAAACCAGAAGGGGGAAAATTTTGTGTGGGTATCAAATATATATTCAAAAATTACTTTTTAAACAACTGTTGATTGACATTAATATTTTGTTTTTTAAATATACATCTTCATCTACACAAGATTTGCAAATTAACTTAATCTTGTACAGTTCAATTGTATAAGAAAGTACCTTTGAGAAACCGCAAACAAATTTTTTTGATAACATTTTTCTATATTATTCGTTATATTATAGGTATTAATACCATTTCACAAAAGATGCGTCTGCAGATCACATGATTTTAAGAATTAATATATGAAAGTAAGTTTAGTAACTTTTCTAGCTGTCATATGTTAATTGTACTGTACAGTACATGACACTTACAATAAAAATATACTAGAAATAATAATATAACATACCCTTAAAAGGCCGATGACACTCATCAAAACGAAATTACTTTTAAGTAATGGAATCTAACATCAAGGCCGTAGCCAGCCAATAATTTCAGGGGGGGTTTGGTGGACACATCCCCTAATTGGTGGAAGCTAGAAAAAAAATTCTAAATGATAAACAGTTCTAGAAGCTATCTGAAGTGGTTTTTTTCATGGCAAAATAACTAACTAACTGCCGAAGGCTTGGAAAATTTCTAAATATTAAACACTTTTTGAAGCTCTTTGAAGTTTTTTTATGGTAGAATAACCCCCAAAATGCCGAAGGCTAGGAAAATTTCTAAATAGTTAACACCTCTAGAAGATATCTGAAGTTCTTTATATGGCAACACAGCCCCCTAATTTGTATTTGTATCTTAATTTTAATATTGTTTGAACCATAAATAAAGCCATATATATCTTGTTCATAAAATTTCGCGGGGAGGTTTGAACCCCCAAAACCCCTCCCTGGCTACGGCCTTGTCTAACATTAAACCAGTATTCCTTACGCCTTTAGTAAGATTTACTTTCCATTAAATTATATGGATAGGAAAGAAAATAATAATTCCACAGCTGTATTTCTATTCCAAACAGAGCTAGTTTTAATTAATTGTAAGATGTTTCCGTGAACTTTAGCAACTATAAGTTGTTTGTTGAGTAAATCCTTAGATTAAATTGCTGATTAATTAAATCAAATTATTCTTGTTACATAATTTACCAAATTCCATGCTTGATTCAGCCAAAATCTTAAGTATGGCACAACCTAAAAAACCTAAGAGACACATTCACACATTGTGACATATTTAGTGAAAATGGGCAGTTTTAAAGTGTCCAAATCACTTTAACCATCCTAATTTTTGTGACCTTATTTGTGTGAAAAAAAGCTAATTCTATGTTTATTAACATTTATCATTAATCTACATTAATTTAAGAATCTTAGCCTTCCTCTTTTAAAATAAGCTAATTTTATTTTTTCAAATTTTTTAGAACTATAAAACGTAAGGTTTCTAGTGGCATGATAACATTTTGAGAGCTTTCTTCTCCATTTTAGTGAAAACCATATCTTAAGACAACAAAAGAATATAAATTATATTGAATTTATTTAATCTTCTCAATGTGTCTCACTGCCTCAGTAGGCGGCCCCCAACCAACCATGTATTCCTATTCTTATATCGGCCATGTTTTATTCAGAAAACCCTGAGGCTGTTAAAGAAAACGGTAAACAGATGATCGCAGGTCATATGAGAGTACCTCTCTGTCAACACCTCATTGGATAACCTTTCTTTCCCTTCCCACATCACCCCACTAACTAGCTGCAGCACTGTCACGTGTCGCAACCAGACGATGATCGATTGAAAAGAAATTGGTGGGACATTCTTAACCGCCTTGACGTGTTCCGTTTTCTTCTTCTTCTTTCTTTGCCGATTTAGTTTTGTAGTGTTTTTTTTTTGTTATTTTCTTTTTCTTTTTAAGAGACGGTAGTTGGTATGTGTCTAAGAGGAAGGTCACATTTCCAATTACTAGTGAAGTACAAAATGTTAATTAGACACATATTTGTTGAATAATAATAGTAGTCTACTTTCGTTTTATTGATTTCAGTGTCCAAATGAATGATTTTTTTATGTCGTTTGCTTAATTTTAAAATAACCAACAAATGCTAAAGTTGAATAATGTTTAATTTCTTGAAAAACAATTTAAAAAATCATATATATATATACACACACACACATACAGTTTAATAAGTGTATACTATTCTATTACACTATTTTAACACTTGTGTTTTATTATGTTTGCCAAATTCCTAGCTCTGTATCAAATTCCATTTATTTTATTTGGTTAGTTTAAAATTTAAGACACCATTTAAATATGAAGAGTTGCAGGTGAGATTTGTAAGGCTTCATTTTCTTTTAACTTACCCAAAAAATGCATCCGAAGAATAATTAACGTTTTAAATGGCATTTATGATTCCCCGTGTACCACTAGTTGGTAGATTCCACCAAGTAGTTCCGTAGACGAGTTTGTGTCTACGTCTGCCCCCTCCCAGTGATGTGCAATTATGGCAAGCGAACAAGTACTGTGCGCAGATCCCGAGGGCTCCGCCAATATTACGCTCCGGTACGCAAAGTTATTCTCGGGGTTTTCTCTAATTCCTCTCGTCTTTGTGTTGTTCAGTTGCCGACATCCCAACCCCCCTTGCAAGAAGCCTTCTCTTTCAGAACGTCATCTAGTCAGGTTAATTACACGCTCGGTGTTTTATTTTGAGTGAACCTCCTAATCTGAATCCATGATGGCGGGAAACGCATGCTACTTGAATTACTTAGTTACTGTTGCGCCAGTAAGAACAACTGGCTTGCTCAACTTTTGCTCTCTTCCTCCATCCTTCCGAGCTGTATTTATTTTAATATAGTGAGGAAAGGATGGGGATGGTAGATATTAAAATGTGTTCCTAAATTTGTGTAGAGGGAAATTGAGAAGTAATTTAGAAGGAAAAAAAACCCTTCAGTACACCCAGCCCAGATTTGAACCTCGAATTCTTTGTCCCCAGAAAACCAAAATAGATAGGCCTGAAATTTAATCTACGTGCCCAAACGATGTAGTATCTATTACCTTACATCAGTGGTACTTAAAATGGAGTCAATGAGATCCCGGTACTCCGCGAAGGTGTTTAAGAAGATCTGAAAAAAAAAGGAATGTGATTATTTTTTCTAGCATACTACTTGTTTGGGTTATACGCATTTGTACTAATTATTATAATGGAGTATGGATTAGTATGGAAGCATTTTAGAGGTGGAAGAAGAATGCGAAGCCATTTAGGGGAAATCAACCTCAGTAGACCCGACCGGGATTCAAACCTCGACCTCCCTGTCATCGGTAGTCTAGTCTCTTGCCAGAGAGAAGCCTTGGACCAGGAAGGTGAAATAAATTAGGTAAAAGTGGGATTTTAAGGAAATTTGTGTTACTCGTAATATTATTACACCTCTACAACTACATGAATCTTTAAAATATATATTATAGTTTGTCTTTTTGAAATTAGCAGTTTAAAACCATATTCTAATAGTAAACTCTATAGATTAGCATACCCTGTAAACTTATTATATTTTTGTTTTGAACTAATCGTTTACCAATAATCAACGATCATCAAAAGTGTTTAGTTTGTGATGTTATAGTAACATCGATGACCGCTGGCCGAAATTCGAGATATCCAAGGAGGGCTTGTAAACGGTTTTTATTTTAAAACTCATTTTATATTTATATGTGTGTCTAATGTTTGAATTAACAAAATGTTCAGTCTAGTTTATAGCTTTTACACATTAAAATGTCATATACGAATTTATTTATCTTTAAATGCATATAACATAAATATTGTTTCTGTTAACCATACTAAAGACGGTTTTTTTCCTTCGTAAATTCTTATTCTATAGCTAAACTTTAGATTCTCCACAAGTATAATTTCACAAAATGGGGTTTTAAAAGAGTGAAATCTAATTAGCTACACCTCTTAAACACCTACTTTTGTTTTCGCCTGTAAAAATAGTTTTCATTTTCTTTGATGAAAACCTGTTTTGCTTTATTTGTGTCTTTTTTTTCCTGTTTTTTGGATCCTTAATGATCAAAAGCTAATATGTTTCAAAATAAAGCATATATTCCAAATATGATTTCCTTTCAGTGAAATAAAGCAACAAGAATTGTATAAGGCTGGATATATCTTTCTGTATCATCCCATTACTTGTTTTGTCACACACAATCCTCCACCAAAAGATAAACTTGTCTTTTTTAGCCATTCACATCTCGTATATTCAACTTCTTTAGAGAAAATGATCAAAGAAAAAAAAAAGCAGAAAATTGAAAGTGAAAGGATAAGCTTAACATTGTGGAAAAGTGCTCTAAATATATTTTAAAGGTTCCCAACATTAATTTCTCTAATACTTTTTTTATTGGAATAAATATTAATGGATTATATACATGTTGAAAATTTTGATTTACATTACTTTTTGCTGTTTTAACTTCTTGTACACAGTCTATAATATGGTAGTAGTAAAATAAATATGTTAGTAAAATAATAATATTATTTATTGTTCAAATTAATATAAATAAAATAGTATTGATTTTATAGTCATAAAAGTTATTAGTATTTTAGTATAATGAATCCAATTTTTTAACATGGTGTGATTTCATAATTTTCTTTTTGAAAGGTAATTGATTTTAATTTGTTAAGTAAAATAAAAAACCTATATCATTAGAGAATTTTTTCTTCAACCTAACAAAGTGTGCACATAATATAGATAAAAAATAACCCATAGACTACTATAAAACGATTATCTTTCATGAAAATATAATAAAATCGAACGCTGCCCGTTAAGATCTAACTTGACCATTATTGGTTTAATAATATACTTTACAATTAAATTACTAATTCAGTGTCGCTATTAGATCTTAAAGAAATAGTATTTCACGTTTTTCCTTCAAAGGCACCATGATTGAAACTTATGGTCCTTTTTTCACTGAATTTCACTATACATTTGAAAGTATATAAGTTACTCTAACGTAATATAAATTCAAAATTAATTAAATACATATGTATTACCTCCTTTGATGCGTTTCATGATTATCTGTAAAACCCTTTCTGTTTCACATTAATCTTAATACAATATGCTATAACATATATTATATAAACCATTGTGCCAGAGGAAATTAAAATTTATTAAAAAAAAAAGCTCAAAACAATATTTTTGGTCCAATTTTCAGCGAAATGGTCCTTAATATAAATTAAACTTATTTGTTGTGGTTAACATTGATAAAATTTTACTATATTATTAGTCTTATTTTATAGGTATTAAAAACATTAATAAAAATTTACAATTGCAGATAACGTGACCTAAAGTTTGTATACATGAAAGTAGATCTAGTCTCTTTCCTAGCTGTCAGATAATGGTCTATTTACAAAAATTAGACTGTATTAATGACTTAAATTGGGGGGTAGAAATTGTAAGGTAGCTTAGAGAAAAATGAGCCTGAGATAGTGTGGATAAGGGATGGGAAAACCACGGTGAGAATAACCTTCCAATTTCACCCGACCGAGATTCAAACTTAGAACTTTATCACTTGATCACGAGCTTTAAGCCTTAGCTTGGAGATCTTGGGTGTGAGTAGTAAGATCTCTAAACGCCCGCTTCGTTTGTCAAACGGTCTAATGCGTCACATTCTTGTCAGATCGGATTAACGGTGGTGGAGAACTATTTTATTTTTTTATTTATCTAGCACCGCATTTTACTACCCTTTCGGGCTGTACGCTAAAGTACTAATTACTCTAATAGGCTAGGAATGGAAAGGTTGAATTTAGAGGAAGTGAACCCACATTTGCGTGGATAGAGAGTGGAAACCCATTTATGGAAAACCACTCCAGTTCACCCGACCGAGATTCTAACCTCAATCTTCCTGTCCTCGGCAGTTTAGCTCAACACAAAACAAGCGCAGTAGCTAACAACACCACCGAGGCGGGTGTGGAGAAATAGGGGTTACATTCCCGGTTGAGTGAGCTGAGGATGCATTCTACTAATTTTTTCCCCACTCTCACTTCACGCAAATTCGGGTACATTTACTCGAAAATTTACCTTCCTCATAACTCTTCCAGTAGCATCATTAATTTAGGCATAAAACCCGCTTCGGTGGCCGCATGGTATAACGCGCTACTCTCGTGTTGGACTAGACTGCTGAAGATGGGAAGATTGGAGTTCGATCCTGGTCGGGTGAACTGAGGTTGGTTTTTCCAAAATAGTTTTCTACCCTCCTTCCACGTAGATGCAGGTGCATTCCCTCTAAATCAAGCCTTCCTAATCCCTAACCCATTAGTGTAATTAGTGCATAGGCGTATAACCCAAATGGGCAATAAGACGTGGTGCTAGATATATATATAGGGCCTATATGTATAAGATCCAAACGAGTACTAAGACGCGGTGGGGGGAGGAGGAAATATAAACTGTAATCACTACCTTTCTGGTGTATTTATAACGTTATTGCGTTGAGCCACGCCACTCTCTTGTGTCTGGGATGCAAATGACGTGGTAACGACGCTGTTGAGACTTCTCATTGTTGAATGCAACCAGCGACGCGCGCTTGTCCTTGTTTTTGACTGGTACAGTCATCCCTCTGTCTGTCTCTATACTCCAGCAGAAAACACAATCATAAACTCACTCGACTATGAACAAAAGATAAGGCAAACAACTTTTTTTTATAAGTGAGAGGAAAAGGAGGGGGGGGGGGGCGGGGGATTTAAAGCATAGTTGGTTTGATCTCAATTTTGTTTGCGACTCAAATAGGCAGAAAAATATTTCCTTGAGCAATTTTTCACATTTTGTTTAGTCACTTTCTATTCTATGTAATATAAGAAAATAGTAATAAATTAAGACTTTTTATGAACCGGTAGAGTAATAAAACTCAAAGAGAGTAAAAAATAACGTTAAGATAATAAATAGTAGAATTGTACTACAATAAACGATTGAAACTCTCAAGACTTAAAAGGGGTTAAATGTGTTTCCAGCAATTTTTCACATATTGTTTTAGTCACGTTCTACTCTCTATAATATTTATTCTTTAATATTAACTTGTTATTTATAAACTATATGACTACCTTGGTGGTCTTGGAGTAAAGTGCTCAATATTCATAGGTTCATGCCTAGTCGAGGTCGAGGTACTCTTCTTGAGTAATAAAAATCCGTAGCACAACTTTCTTCGAAGGAGAAGTAAAGCCATCGGTCCCGTGCCGATTGTGGCATGTAAAGGAACTTTGGAAGGTGTGTGAAATTACCTTTTCCGGCAAAATTGGTAGGCCCTTTCGCGCTCGCTTATAGAACTTCAGTGTGGAAGGCAATGGGGAACCACCACACTTCCTCAATTCTTCTAGTACATGGGATTTCTACCAGATTGTGCAGGTAGCACTAACCAGCTGAAGAACTGAGTGTAAAATGAGCTCCCGTTGATTAGAAATAACTTCAAACCAATCTTCGGGTTGCTGACTTAAGAATATAAATGCCTATATATATATTTCTCACTACGTGTTGGTAAACTTGTGTCAGGGCTATTTTAATGACTATAATTAAATAGGGAAGAGATAGGTAGGTTTTACAAGGAATGTATCCGCATTTGTGTGGCAGTAGAGTGAGAAATTATTTCAGATAAAATCATCCCACTGGATTCTGAATACTAATCATCATGTCACCGATAATCCAGGCTATACAACCATGCCATTCAGTCAGCGTACCCACAGATGCAGTATATGAAGCTTAGTAACCGTATCTGTGGACGCGTTGACTAAGGCATCAAGTTCATTTGGTATGTTTTACCAAGAACGTAGAGATCGAAATTTTAATTCCGGTTTTGGTGTAGTGAGTATGATTTTCCCTGAATGGTTTTCCACTAACCTTCCAATCAAGTGCGAGTAATTTTCTTAGTCTCTTTGAATATCAACACACAAGTTGCGAATATTTTTAATTACGACAATAACCATTGTGAATATTTTTAATTAAGACAATAACCGTGGGGAGGATACCAAAACTCAATTAATTTAAATTGGTTGAAAAATTACACTTGGGCACGGGAATAGAATTCGGGACCTTTTGAACTATCGCACAAATACCCTTCCAGTGAGCGGTTCACGATTCGTACCGTGCCCAGGGTCATTCTTTTTTTATACATATATATATCCACACATCCATCACAGACTCGGCCTTAAACTAGGAGTGAAGAATGACCCTGAGCACGGGACGATTCCTGGATAGCTCAGTGGCAGAGTACAGGCAGGCTAAGCCAATGACTTTGGGCTTTCCATGACCATTTGTCATTTTTAAACTAATTTAAATTTAAATTAATTCCTCATCTCTTTCTATTAGTATTATTAAGTGTGGATATCCCCAAGTAGGAGGCTGTGGTTCAAAAACTAGCAAATATAAACATCGTTTTAATATCTAAATATTAATAAATACTAAACTTTATAAAGATAAATATGAACATTATCCGAAAGTCTTTTGTGTGTATATATACATTATATTTGTTATTGTTTTGTCTATTCTGTTAAAGCTATCAAGCGCTTCACAAATGTTATGTTGTAATTCTATTATTTTTTTCTAGGTAAACAAAATCTATTCCACTCTTTCTCGAGATATCAAGTGTAATAAAATGGAAGGGGACTGAATGCCTTTAGAGTTTACCTTATTCTGTTCCATTGTCAGAGAAAGGAAGAAATCAATTTTAAAGTCATTTCTCGTTTCACAAGGCGTTCCTCGTCATGAAGATCCATTCAACGTTAATTAAAGCGGCAAGAAATTAGATTTATGTCTTACTGTAATATTGTCATAGGATAAATAATTACTTACTACGAACTCGGTATCGATTATCCGGGATATTAGATATAATATTATTCTCGAATCAGAAAACATGGACATGTGTGGTTTCTACGTTCTTAACTTTACAATGTCAAAATTAGAATCATTTTAACAGCTTATTTAATTTTTTTTTAAATACACATGTTTCGATTTACTATACTTGTATTTTTTTAAATATGTTAAAACGATTTCACTGATCTCACTTTTACTATTTTTAATAAAGAATATAGAAAGCGAACCACGTTGAAACGTCTGGTTCGAACTTTGTTACCTACCTATGCTACGATATCTCGTTGAGAGATGAGCTTTTAAATTCCTATCATTGTTTGATGCATCAAATATCTGATATCGCAAGTGAAAGTGGATCTCTTTAATGTAGGATCCGAATATTTGGTTATCACAGCACAATATGGAAATCCAAATGTTTATTTATCACAACGTCCTTCATGTTTGGGAACACAAATATAGCAACACTGAAGGATATAACATTTCGGAAAGGGGTGAAAGGGTGAGGTGTGGGGTGTTGGTAGAGAGGGACGGGGAATCAGAGAAGAGGTAAAACTCGTTTATACACATTGCCATTATTATTGGGTGCAGTGGCTGTGTGACACAGTTTGCTTGACAATTTGTGTAAAATGCTAATTGAATCATCAACTGTAATGTTTTGGTCGTCCCTTCTTCGTACTCCTCTCAACATTAACCCCCCCCCCCCC
>CABFWB010000210.1:82483-128910 GCA_902151455.1 Timema bartmani
CCCTTCAGTAAACTACCCTTAATTTTAGGGGTAGATATCCAATTCCAAAAACCCCTCGGGGCAACCCTATGAAAACCCTAGATATCAAGTTTCAGCTCAATCGGTAAAATAGTTTAGGCTCTAGTTGGAGGTACAGACAGACAGACAGACAGACGGAAATTCAAAAACCACTTTTTCGGATTCAGGGAGTCATGAAACGTCAAAATTCATCAAAATCTTGAGTTCGATTTTTTTGACGATCACCATACTTTCTCTACCTGTAAGATAGAGAGAAAGTAAAAATTAATTCGGCCAAAAATATAGTCTTTTTTTTTATAAAAACTTTAAAAAATATATAGACCTTAACTAGTTTTGTCTTTCACTCCACTTTAAGGGAAAGTACGGCACACCTAACATAAGACAAGTTTGATAACTGTCATAAGGAGATCCAAAGGGCTGATAATCTCTATGATATTGGATTAGCTGCTGATAGCTAAGGGGTGATTAATGACTTGGTGAAGAGGGTCTAGAGGTTTTGTGTATATCCTAGAAATTTTCTTCTTTTTATACATCTTATTCCGCTAATGCGATATCGAAGGTTTTCTAATTCACTTGAACTTTCCATGATTTTTTTGGCAGACTTGTTTTACAGTCGGATGCTCCTCAGTGACGCTAACCCCCGACATTTACCCTGCGAAACAGAGTGAATTATACGAGCAAACACGAAAGAGCTTACTTATATTTCTGGGAGTGGTGTTTTCACATATATCTTCCAGGGATATTTTACATGCCACAATTGACATATGTCCAACGGTTTTACTTCTCCTCCAAAGGAAGTTTTATTACGGATTTTTGTTTGCTCGAGAAAGATCCGTCAGCCTCAGCTGGGTTTGAACCCACGATCATTGAGTTCTGAGAAGAGCCCTTTACATCAAGACTACCGAGTTTGGTTCGTGTATTAGAAATAAGTAACGTGAAAATGTTAGTTTACTTTTTAGACGAAAAATACATCTATTTTTTAGCACCACGTTTTACTATTCTTTCGGGTTATACGCTTATGTACTAATTACGATAGTGTTTTTAGGAATTAGTAAGGTTATATTTGGAGGAAGTGTACCCTAATTTGCGTGGAAGGAGAGTGGAAAACAATTTAATGAAATACCACCTTCAGGTAAAATACATTAACTGGGATAGTTGGTTATTTTAATTTAAGATATTTGTGTTTTTAAAACAATAATTACTATCAGAATTATACAAGGGGTAATATGGAGGAGTATAAATTATTCTAGTTATGTCTCATTAGCGCTTAGAGAAAAATAAAACCACAAGCTAAGGTGGGATGGAAGGGGACGCGAGAAAAGAACAGTGTTTTGCAGTGTTTATGGCAAAACATATTTTTGGCCAAAATAAAGCAAATATTTCTCCAGTAGAAACATAGAGTTTAATTTCATTCACATGATGATAGCAACAATTGTTGAATATCTTTCATGAGTATAGTGGCATTAGATGAGAAAGTATTTGAATTACATTTTTAAGAGAAAAAGTCCTCATTAAATTCCAGGACAATCTTGACAGATATTCAAGAAATCTTGAGGGCACCATGGGAAGAAAATTTAACTCTAGGCTACTACTGGAGTAATATTTGAATTATTTGGACAGAAAAAAAGGTTTTGATAAAAAAACAGCAAAATCAGTATTTTTGTCGCATCCCTTTCCTTCCCACCTTAAGTCTCATTTGGAAAAATAACTCTCTCAGAGCAGTCAGCTCTGATTCAAACTCCGATCTTTACGTCAACATTGGTCACCACTCCACCACCACCACCACCACCACCACGAGTTGTGTTGAAGTCGTAGAATATTGGCCCTCCCACCCACACCACGATATATTTGCCCAGGGGTTGAGAGTAGAGGGTTGAAACGGAAATTGAATCGCCTTGCCTATGCTCTGTATTGTGTTGTTTAGCTACAACTTGGTGTATACTCGGGGACTGCATGCAAGTCGCCCTTTGCCTGGGAGACATTTGCTAAAGTCTTTCTTATTTTAATAGGAAGCTTCATTATTTGAAAAACGGAAACTCAACTTTCCACAATGGAGTGGAAAAGATACTCTAATTGTATTTACAGTCTTATGTCTAATCTGTTTAACTAATACCTAAAAAAGGAACTATATAGTAGTACATAAGGAAGTATTACAAGAATTTTTTGGTAAAGTTTTAGATGAATCATCATGAATCAAATAAGATTTATTTCTAGAATTCCAAATTTTAATGACTTTCAAATAATGTTTTCGAAAGTTGGCTTCCTATAAAGATCAGGGTTTAGTAGCGCATACCACGTGGTAGCATAACCATTTAACCTGTTACATTATTTAAATTAAATATATAATTGAAATACCATCTTTGAGATATAGTGGTCAGTTTTTCTTGCTACAGATCCAGAGGTCCCCGGGTTCGATTCCCGGCGCTTACAGATTTTTTTATGAAGCATTGGGTCTAGAAAAGTCAATTCAGCCTCGTGAGGACAAATGAAGAGCCATTTAAATAAATAAGTAGTGGCTCTGGTAAAGAAAACTGAGATTAACGGCTGGAAGATTCTTTGTGCTGACCACATGCCACTCACTTTCCACAAATGTTGGCACTATATTTTCCAACAGACTGGGGCTGGCTTGGTTGATGTGATTTGATTACGGGACGATGCCAGTTTTTTTTATACAAACACTTTCCTGAATAGCTCAGTTGTGTAGGCTTTGTACGCTAGTTGAAATGTCTTAGTTTCGATACACACAAGAAGTGTCAATTTTCCACTAAATTAAATTTAGTTGATAGCTGTATCCACCAAGATACGGTGGTATACGCAATCAAATCTAGTGCCCACCTTTTTTTACTATAAACTATTAGTCAAGAACTTATATTTACCTAGTTTGGTAGGCACATGTTCGTATCGTATGGTATGGTTTGTTTCTAGTGGGGAGGCTGAAGTTTGAGCCCCGGCTGAGGCTGTATTTTCCTAAATAATTATCCACTCACTCGCCATTCAAATGTGGGTATATTCTGTCATTTATAATAATATTTATTATTATTATTATTATTATTATTATTATTATTATTAGCACCGCATCTTACTACCCGTTCGGGCTATACGCACTTACGAGATTAATACACGTCTTGTCAGAGGTGAAGGAAGGGTTTGGCAATCAGATAAATCTGTGCTGGGACCAAGGATTGAACCCCTGACCCCCAGCACAGAAGTCCGACAGCCTAGCCCTAGATCGCAAGGTCACCTATCTTTGACATTCCTTTGATATCATTGTCACAGGTTTATAAGACCTTAAGAGTTTAATTCCTAGGTCCACATGCCCATTGATACAGGTAAATATTAAACTTAGTTTTATAAACTTATTTTATAAATATCGTTTGATTTACAAACTCAATTAACTTACTAGAGTACAGCTAGTGATACCCGCCTAAACATAGCCCGGCTATATTTACTCACTGGATACTAGAACCAGCTACCTGCTTCGGTGGCTGCGTGATCTAACGCGCCACTCTTGGAGAAGACTAGACTGCCGATGACGGGGAGATCTAGGTTTGAATCTCGGTCGAGTGTACTGAGTCTTTTCCCCCAAATGGTTCTCCACTCTTCTTTCACACAAATGTTGGTACACTTTCTTTTCTTACAGCCTTCCTAATCCCTAAAACGATTAGCGTAATTAGTACATAAACGTATAATCCAAACGGGTAGTAATACTCAGTGCTTAAAAAAACAGGACGAGATGTGTGCAAATGGGTAATATTTTAGTTGACTCCTCATAGAATATAACCCACGTCCTCCAGACTTCTTGCTGATCACTCTAAAACAACCAAATAGGGAGACCAGCTCACCCACTTAATAACACCTAACTTAGTTAATACTAGAACCAGGATTTGCATCGTTGTGTGGTTTTCCATATTTTTTCCTGTAGAAAACACTTGCATTGAGACCACTGAATCCATTTTTTTTTTTAATCCAAATAAATTGAAAAAAAAAATATTTTTTTAAGAAACTACTTTCCGTATTCTTATTTTTGCTGTTATAAATAATTATAGAATTCTATTACCTGAACTTGAATACGTCTTTTGGTTTGATCTTAATCTTGTAATTAATATCCCTGTTAGTCAACTTTGAGATGGTCAATTTATGTTGTATTTACTACTATGAACTGCTCCCATTAATTTAATATTAACATAACAGGTATTCTTAAAAATCTAATATTTTCATAATTTATTTTTTAAGTTGACTTAATAATTCCCAACTGATGGAATGAAAATAGTATTATAAGTTTGCTCACATTTTGGAACATTCTAAAATGATCATTTAAAGTAATTTTCAACTTGAGGGTGAAGGTCTAGCGTTTGTTTATGAAGACAAAAGACTCAAATAATTTTTTTAGCACCACGTTTTATTACCTGTTCTGGTTACACGCATATGTATTAATTACGCTAATGGGCTAGGGACGAGGAAGGTTGAGTTTAGAGGATGTGTGCCTGCATTTGCATGGAGGGAAAGGAGAAAACCATTTTGGAAAACCCCCCGTCAGTACACCCGACCAGGATTCGAACGCAGATCTCCCTGTTATCGGCAGTCTAGTCTAACACGAGAGGGACGCCTTAGAGTGTGCAGCCACCAAAGCAGGTATCAATTATATTACGTGCACAATATTAATTTTGATGCGACTTGACTTATTAAAAAAAAGTTTAAGTTGCCTTGCTTGAATCACGTAATATTCTATGTATATTACTATACAAGGTATTTTTAATCATATATTAAAATGTAGGACTGATTAAACTGAAATTATATATTTCTCTCTGCTACAAAACATTATTATAACACTAAATAGTCATATTAAATTATTTAATTAAATGATTACTGAAATAAACTATAAAGCTGGTGTAACCAAATATTATTTTAATTAATATTAAAATGCTATAATATGGTCTACCTTTTTATTGCTTTGTTTGTTTAGGGAACCATCCTATTATTAAAGTGAAAGAAAAATACAACATAAAATTTAAATTATTAGTTTGGTAACTGATACGCTCGTAAGGCATATTCTTATATTTATGAGAGAAGTTTTCACCACAAACAGATTTCAATATTATTTTAATGGAATTGACTCAAATTCCATAAAAATGACACGTAAAATATTATTGACTATGTGGATGGGTCTCTTTGTTAAACCTGTGTGCTCATGTGGCTCCTCTGATATCACTTAAAACTAGTATCAAACTTTTCCTCGTTGTGAATTCCTTAATCGTAAATGATTCTCATTAATTCGATTTGGAGTAAAATTATTCGCGACATGGTAACCTATTATGAATCTCCCGACTTGTACCAAATGTAAAGAATGTTATCTTGGACAGGAGTTAAAAAAACTGATACCACGTTTCCACTATCCGTTTGGGTTGTACGCATAATATATTCTATCTACGCCAATGATATAGGTTGAATATAAAGGGAGTGTGCCCACATTTGCGTGGAAGGAAAGTGGAGAAATATTAAGAAAAACTGCTTTTAGTACACCAAAACAGAGATTATATCCCCTATATCTAGAGATAGGGTAAATTCGCTTTTGCGAAAAACGCGAAAAGGAAAAAAAGGGTCGAAAATAGGGTATTTATAAGTTTTCTTTGCGTTTCATGGCATTCGAAAGTGTTTAAAGCGATTTTTATTTCGCGAATTAACGCGAAAAACGTGATTTTGAGAGTATTTTAGCTAAATTATTCTATTTAGCGAAATAGACGCGAATCCCCTGAAAATGCTGTGCATTTAAATAAAAGGCTGAGAATTTCTATAAAACGATGTTTTTCAGCGGAAATAAGTGATTAAAAAATCATTGAGTTTCACTCGTCTGTGTGCATCAGCTCGGGTTTTACTTGCATCCTGTGCCTTCCACAGCCCATCCGGCTAATCGCCACATTCCGTTAGTCGTTGCTTTTATCATAAATCCTTTGTATAGGCCCTAAAAACATTGACGAAAAACATTTTTACCTATTTTGCTACAAAATGCTAAATTATGCCACAAAATGCTAAATTTCCTTTAATTAATGGTAAAAAACTGAAAATTAATGCTATTTTACCCTATCTCTACCTATATCCACAGAGTAGTATACTGCGAGAGTGACGCCTTAGGGCTTAGACCATTCAGCCAACGAAGAGTTTGGGCCAGTTTCATAGTCAGATTTAGTACGCCTAAAGTGCAGTGCCATACTAAATACAAGACGTCACCTACCTGAAATTGAATGAAATGGGTCAGTTTCATATGCGAAACTGGCCCATTCCATTTTGGTCTAGGTAGGTGTCGTCCTGTATTTAGTATCGACTCGCACTTTAGGCGTACTAAATCTGACTATGAAACTGGCCCTTAATTTTAGTAACTAAATATTTTCCTTTTCCATGGACCGTGGATATAGTGGTTTAGTTTAACGAGTAGGGACAGAAACTTATTTTAATGTAGGAATGTAGTGCAACCAAACTAACTTAAATAAATTATTAAAGAAACCCAAAGCAACTCTTATTTTGAAAATCCTCAGTATATCTGGCTGAGATTCAAACCCGGATATCTCCTTCACTAGCAATTCAACGTCTTGCTAATCTAACTATTAAAGTGCGGTGGAAGGGGACGCGAGAAAAGGCCAGTGTTTTTGTAGTTTTTATGGCAAAACTTTTTTTTTTTGGCCAAAATAAATCAAATATTGCTCCAGTACAAACATATAATTTAATTTTCTTCACATGGTGATATCAAAATTTCTTGATTATTTGTACTGAAATTTAATGACAACTTTTTTCTTCATTTAAAGATATCAACATATGAAGAAACTTTATGTTTGTTATTGTATTTATTTTGGCCAAATAATGTTTTAATTTAAAAACTGGATAAAACACTGTCCTTAACTCGCGTTCCTTGCATCCCCACCTTAAGACCGTGTGACCATTGGTTATAGTATGTACGGTACAATGTTCATATTAAGAACTTTATCTGACAGCTAGATTAGTAATCCTATATATTATTTCTGTTGTCAACCTCCCTTTTCTTCAACTAACACAAAGCCTACAGCGGTGAATAAGGTATCAGTGGATAGAATTTTTTTACCGACTTCTGACATAGCATACTCATTTTACGTTAAAACACATTGTTTGTTTAAAGTTTAAGTTAAAAGAAAAATCTTACAAACTTTTTGTATCAATTACCGAAAATAAAAACTCTTTGCTATTTTGTGTATACACTTCGCTGAGTATTTAATTTCAACAAACCCAACAAAAGACTAAATCATTCTTTTTTTTAAGGGGAGGGGGAGGGTAAGGTTGAATGCGCGAAAGTTTTGCAAGGGTTTACTGATATTAGATATAATTTTATTAATCCATAAGACAAACGTGGAATGCCAGGCCTCCATCATGGTTCGGATCCCACGTTAAGCTGTAGGTCTTCCACTTCATCTCACAATCAGCCTATCATTACACATTAGCGTAAGTGCGTATAGCCCGAATGGGTAGTAAGACGCGGTGCTAATAATAATTATAATAATAATAATAATAATAATAATAATAATAATAATGCATAAGACAAACCATGTGGTCTTCAGACACCACTTTTGATATTTCATATTAATACCTTTATATTAAAATTAGTAAGATAGTAAAATAGTATATATTTTTTACTCAATTATTCTTTTTACATTTTCCTAATTTTTCTTCTTACTAAAATCCTAACATAGCTATTGTCAACTCCAACAAGAACCGTCACTGTCTAAAGTATTATAATTGGAAATGTGAACAAAGCGGAAGACCACTAAACATTGGTGAATTAGTTCCTTCTTCCCCCAATAAGATTGTAATCCCTTTAAAAGAGTCTATGATCAGTTTTACCTTCGGTTAACCTCTGAAAGTTTTTTCGTGTTGCTGAGTGTACACCAGGCTTCACTCTTGTACCCCGGCAGTTAATGGGAGGCAGAGCATATATGACACATCCTGATCGAAATAACGCACGATGCGGTGAAGCTGAGGGTGTGAACGGGGTAGGAGGGGTATTATGGGTTTAGGAGCGGGAAGAAAGGGAGGGGGGAGGGAGAGTTTTGATGTGAATGTGTGGCTACATTATCGCTGACTATGGAGGTGTTCGCACGAAGGGTTGACCCATTCTGCTAATAGATGATATGTTAGTGGTATCTGTCTGCCAATCATTGGTGGGTGTGGGGTGGAAGGGAGGGGAGTTATCGCAGATGAAAGAGGAATGAGAGAATGTGTAAACCCATGAAATTGTATCCATATCCTTAACTATGATTCGAATGATACTGATCGTAAAAAACACACACACACACAAAGCTATAAAATGGTCGTAATATGCCAATTTATGTTTATGTGGATAGGTTTTAAAAATAAAATATATGCCAGCTTTCGAATATATACTTTGATTAAAGTTTAAATTAATTATTTTTCTAGCAGCACGTTTTACTACTACTAATAATAATAATAATACTTAGTACCGCGTCTTACTACCCGTTCGAGTTATACGCTTAAGTACTAATTTCACTAATGGGTTAGAACTTGGGAAGTTTGAATTTAGAGGAAGTAAACCCACATTTGCGTGGAGGGAGATTGGAAAACCATTTAGGAAAAACCACCCTCAGTTCACCCGACCGAGATTCGAACCTCGATCTACTCCGTCCTCGGCAGTCGAGCTCGACACGACTGGCGTGTTAGCTAACTACGCCACCGAGGCGGGTGTTTTACTACTATTCGGGTTGTACCCCTATGTACTAATTACGCTAAAGTTTTTAGGGATTAGGATGGATATATTTAGAATAAGTGTACGCACATTTGCTTGGAGGGAGAGTAGAAAACCATTTTGGGAAAACAGTACACCCGACCTAGATTCGAACCTTGATCTCCCCGTCATCGGCAGTCTAGTCTAACACGAGAGTGGCGCTTTATGCCAAGTGGCTACAGAAGCGGGTAAAACCTCGTGTTAAAGATATCCATTTCAACAGATTTACAGGTTTTTTTTATGAGTATTACAACGGCAACCATACAATTATTGGATTTTCCAAACATTTGGAACGAAAATTTATGACCTGATGTATTTGGAAAATCGTGAAACTGAGACACAACGCTAATTTTAATATTTTATTAAAAATAAGTGTTTAAAAAGATTTTTGGTAGTTTTTTGTTTTCACTAGAATCAACAGTAAATGTTATATAATACGGCATTCTTCTTTCATAAAAATAACTATAATTATTCTTTATTATGCTCAAAAATGGCATCTATGTTGGCTAGAAAAAGGACAGCGTTTATTTGGAAACAAATTTCCTGTTATGGGGAGGTATAATGTTCGAATCCTAGCTCACTGTATCGAGGACTATATTTAATAAATGGTCTACCATGCTCCATAGACGCAAATGCTTGTACATTTCTTCCTCACTCACAAACTTATCATAATTAATACATGCCTATCATCCGAGCAAGTTGAGAGGCATGGGGGGGAGGGATAATTGCAAACTCTAATTTTAGTAATATAATGTTATTTTAAATATTTGTTTTGCTACACATTTCAATATAATGCTTATTTAATGACATTATAAAGTGTGTGAGGATGTGGCTTGTAGCTTAAAGGAAGTGTACCAGCATCTGCCTAGATAAAATATGGAAAACTATAGCTATTAATAGCGTTCGTAAAACAATACCCATTGCTTCTAGCAAAGATTCTAGCTCAGATTTACATGTAATTGGTACTACATTTTTTAGAGTGTTCATTAAAAAGTAATTTTCTAAAGCAACTTATTTCGTCACATGATTTAGAGGAAGCTCCATAATCTAATAATAAAGTTTTCAGCCTTTCTAAAAATCAAACTCGGGACCTGTATCTACGTGCTACCGACTTTACCAAGGTGTTGGATTGTATGGTCTTATAATGGCCACATAAATATAGACTAATGACATTCTTCTTTATCCTCAACTTTAGCCTTGTATATTAAATTTAAGTATTCATGACAGCGCTATAAGCAACTTTCTGCTGAATTCGACCAAACCCTCGATTTTTAATGGTTCACAAAGCGTGTTAAACTTTCAAACAGCTTTCCCCGCACGCTATTGTCTTCTAACGTGATGTTGTGAAGTAGCTTGATTATGTTCAAGTGAAGGGTAGGAGAAAACTGCCAAAACTTTTTTGAGGGGAGCACATCTCAAGGAAAAAAAGGACAGAAGATGGGAGGTAAGGGTGGAGACGAAAAGTTTTTCAAAGAAACTGAAGCTCATTAAAAGACATCTCCCAAACCTGGCGTTGTCAACGCGCTTTACGAGCAGGAGACGATTCTCTCAGTTGCCTATGGAAAAGGAGCACCAGCCTTGTGGACGACTAATTTCTTGACAATAACTCCTCCCCCCCACCATCATCTCTTTTCAATCTCCCCTGCTTTCATGTCCTTTCCATAGGTCTCCCATTTTACGAGTGCGTGAGAGTTTTCAATATGCATCTCGTTGATTTATTCAGCACATTCTCTTCGCTGTCGTCGTAAAATGACGCAATGTAAGGGTCCGTCGAATTCTTTGTCGATGGCCGCTAAGCGCGACGCTTTGGGGCTACGGAAGCCGCTACATATTCAGAAATCATCCTCGTGTCGTATGTTTTAGTTAGGTTTTTCTCCCGACCTATCTCACGATGTTAAAAAAAGCTAGTTGCCAATACATTTCTTTTTGAAAGATAAATTATTTTAACTTTCAGGATATTACACACACAAAAAAAACACTTTAATATTTGTGAATTTGAGACATTAAACTTCAAAGTTCTAAATAGAAGGTACTTGCGTGGAAGAATAAGCGAACTTAAAACAATAAGAACGATGATTCAAATACTTGTCTTAACCTCCCCCCCCCCATTTTTCTCCATGAAACATAGGACTGCTTAGTTACTACACGAATCTAACCCATCAAGGTCACGTCTTCTCGTTATTAGCAAAATTAACAACTGTCCATTTTACTCAAAATTTAATTTAATTCCTTTTCTAAAGGGTCTGGAAAAACTGAAAGTTCTTTTGTAAAGCCTGGAAAACATAAAGATTTTAGAATTAAGTTCATAAACCCTATTTAAACATAATAAAATATGCTCATTTATGGTATCTTCCCATTTAAAGTGTAAACAAACGTTAACTGTAAAATGTAAAGGAACTTTAAAGAGTAATTTTAAATCAATCCTATGAACACATACTATACAAATGCAATATCGCTAGGGCTATTCATTTTTATTTTAATAGCTAAACTGTGACCCATACCACGTACAGTACATAGTTAAAACGTGTATTCTTATATTTGAATGCAAATAAAGCTGAAGACTTCATCAGTTATATACTTATCTTTTAAAAAAATCACTGCTTTTATCTCCAAAACGTTTAAGTTTTATTCGTGAATACAAAAATACTAGCATAGTAAATATTTTAGTGAGAAAAAGTATCAAGTAGAGGTCAAACAGCTCCCAATAACACGTCCCTTTCTATCCTTTCACTAAACTCAACCGGCTTAGTAGCAAATTTACACCGCGATAAATACATATTTTACTGTAATTAAACTCGGTAGCCTCTACTTATTTTAACTAGTTTAAATAATGTCAGGCTACTATTCAAACACGACCCTTACCTAATAAAAATGCTTAGCATTATATCACCGGTCGAAATACTTGTTTAATGGTCTCTTGATATGATAAAATAATGACGTGGGAGAATAAGATATTGTTGAGCACAATTTAATTTCAATAAATTTTTGTAATGGTTTTGCATAAGATATGGGGTTGAATCTTCTAATTTATTCATATTCAACAAATCTATTAGTTTTTATTTTATAATAGGCCTATCAAGAGATAGTAAGCAATAGGGAAAATATTTGGCCACGAGATTATGATGAAGCTTTACATTAATTTTATGTGTGTACGAACTAAAAAAAAATAATTAATTTACAACTCTTTCTGTCCCTATAAAGATTGACTAGTGATGATTTGTTAAGAATTTAAAAATAGAAATAGAATAAAATCTTAACATATCATCATTAGTTAATCTTTATAGCACATTTAATCTGGTTTTTATTCAAAAATTTATATTGTCATTGTATTTTAAATAGTTTTTATTCAAAATTCTATATCTCAATTAGAAAAATACCCTAACACTAGTACATCGCTTACTAACTTTAATTTTTTGTAAATTCTTATCGTAATTTACAATGAATTTTTACTGATTTAGTCCATTTTATTATATAAAAAATTACTAGTACATCAATTTTCAAGTCTTATTATTTAATATTGTTGTTCTCCTTACTTAAATTACTATCTTAGAATGTTTTCTAAAATGTTAAACATGGCGAGTAAAAATAATTAAATTTAGGTAATATGTACTACCCAAAAATTATAATAATCAATCATAGAAACTTACCTATTTTTATTTAATAAGAAAACAGGGTCACCACGCACCATGAAAACCAGGAGAGCTGGGAAAAACAGAATGATGGTTTAGTGCAATGGTGGACCACGGACGAGATAACGATAAACAAAAGAAATTCTGCTATTTCAGTGGTGGGCGGGTAGTAGACATGGTAGGCCAGCAAAAATAAATAAGTAAAATAACTAAATGGAAATAAAATCACGTTTTTGAATTAGTATTGTCCTATAGGGCTTAAATTTGAGTCACTGTTAAAGTTTTGCCGGACCTAAGAAGTATGTCGTGTTTTTAAAAAGGACCTCCATCAAAAATAATTGGAGATCCCTGGTTTAGTGTCTGGAAAAAAACGGGTAAAACACACATAGTTTCTCAAAATCTAATTAAAATTTTGGACCAATTTTTTTTTAAACTGTAGGCTTTCTTTCAGAAGAAAAAGTGAACTGGAAAACAAAGGACGCTGAATCAAACATTTGATCACACCCGATGAAACGTTGGGTTGACGAATGAATAGATATATTTCCCCATTAAACCTAAATCATCACGTTTTATTCATCAGTCAATTAACGCGTGACCATAAATAGAACTGAGAGATTTTGTAAAACCAAAAGTTGGCCTTTCCCTTGTCATGTTATTTCACGTCAGGGTCGCGATACATTGCCTACCAACTCTCACACTAACATGTTGGGCAAACTTCCCTGTGGAGCGGTAATTGACACAACGATAGACATTCTGGGACTATATAAATTAGTGAATTCTGTCAACCTTTTCGCCTCCTTTTAATGCTTCATACTCTTTCTATTTATATCAATTCGCATTTCCATATCAGGGCTCGTTCATATCTACTCATAATCATCATCATCATCGTCATCGTCATAATCAACTGTTTCCAACCTGTGGCCGGGTCAGTTCAGTAAAATGTCTCCAGCTTCCTCTCCCCTTCCACCATTCTTCCTCCTTTAATTGCTTCCATTCTTCTCTTGTATCTTGCACACTTTCTGTTATCTGCTCCTCCCATCTCTTTCTTGGCCTCCCCTGTGGTCTTTTTCTTACATTATTCATTTCCATCATCTTCTTTGGCATCCTCTCCTTCTCCACCCTCATTATATCTCCATAACATCTCAGTCTTACTTCTTATAATATCTTCATGTATTCCCTGTACCACCACTCATTCCCGGATAACTCTATTCCTAATCTTGTTCCTCCTCGTGATAGCTAACATGTTCCTCACAAACTTTATTCCCATGGCCTCCACTTTCCTAGTCTTTCTTACTTTCAATGTCATATTTACTATTACATTTATAATAGTAATTTGGTAGGAAGGAGTTCTAATAAAATACAAACATACTTTTTGTGGTCATCAGTGTTAGCTATTTACGCTAATATTAATATATAATATATCATTACTTATTTATTCTATGGCATTATGACCCCGAATGTTCCTAAGTCTAATAAGAGTGCGCAGATACAATTTCCTAAGTTGGCAGTTGTGTGGCACGTCTTCTTATGGTATTCAGTTTTTTTTTGTGCCAGCTTTGTTCTCACGCTGTTATTCTAGCCTTGCAATTTCTTCTATTTTATTTACAGGTAAATAACGGTTTTGACCTTTTTAACTTTCTTATTTCAAGAGAAATTATTATAAACTTAAGAAAATAATCGATCGTGAGATTATGATAAAGCTTTACGTTTTATGTGAACCCAAACTAAAAAAAAAATGATTTTAATATTCTGTTTGTCCCCAAGTATGTCTGTCTGTCCTTGACAACGGACCCAAAACGCTTGGATAGGTTTTAAACCAACTATATTTAGAATCTATAGGGCTATATCCGGGACACATTTGGGTTTGACCCTATCCCTTAAATTAAGGTTAGTTTACTGAATTAGTGATTTTGAAAATCACGTCAATAAATTGATTGTAAACATCTTTAAGGTCTTTGTTTTATCTTTGGAATCCGAGAACTTGGACATATAAACATTTTAGAAATACTATTTGGGAGTATTTGAGATTATAGGGGTAGTTGATATATTGGGTTCTATGATTTATTCATTTAAAATCAACCAATTATTTTATATGAAACCCACCTCGGTGGCGTAGTTGGCTAACGCGCCAGTCGTGTTGAGCCAGACCACCGAGAACGGGGAGATCGAGGTTCGAATCTCAGTCGGGTGAACTAGGGGTGGTTTTACCTAAATGGTTTTCCACTCTCCCTCCACGCAAATGCGGGTTCACTTCCTCTAGATTCAACTTTCCCAATTCCTCATACATTAGTGTAATTAGTACTAAAGCGTATAACCCAGACGAGTAGTAAGACGTGGTGCTAAATAATAATAATAATAATAATAATAATAATAATAATAATAATAATAATAATAATAATAATAAATAATAATAATAATATTTTATATGAAGTTCTTATAATGTCACTTATGTAGAAGATGTCTTGCTCAACTTATATTTAAAGTGATTCACTGAATTAATTGATACCTTGATGTGTCCAAATCAGAAAATTCAATCTTTTATGATAAATTAAAGTAATATAATACAATATCATATCCCCTAATATAATTATTTCAAGAGATACAACATTTGATACCCTTTTGTATATTCAATTTATAAGAACGAAGAGTTAATAATCTGATGTGTCCACCTAATAAGATCAAAATTTCATCTTATTAATTAAAATAATAGTTTTACAATAGATGATTTAAGAACGTGGTACGTACTTATATATTATTTTTAGACCCGCCTAGGTGGCGTAGTTAGCTAACGCGCTAGTTTCGTGTTGAGCTAGACTGCCGAGAACGGGGAGATTGAGGATCGAATCTCGCTTTGGTGAACTGGGGGTGGTTTTTCCTAAACTGTTTTCCAATCTCTCTCCACGCAATAACGGGTTTACTTCACCTATATTCAACCTTCCCAATTTCTAACCCATTAGCGTAATTAGTACTTAGCGTATAACCCGAACGGGTAGTAAGACACGGTGCTAAGTATTATTATTTTTAGCGACGCGTCTTTTTTCTCGTCTGGGATGTACGCCCATGTAATTATTACGTTAAGTGTTAAGGATTATAAAGATTAAATTTAGAGAAATTGTGCCCGAATTTGCATGGACAGAGAGAGGAAAACCATTTAGGAAAAATTTCCCTCAGTACACCCGACCGAGATCGTACACCGATCTCCCCATCTTCAGCAGTTTAGTCGATTACGAGAGTTGCGCCCTAGACCATGCTACCACTGTAGTGGTTTACTTATATAATCAAATGATATGGGCGCTAAATATAAAAACTCGAATAATTTTCTTCGACCAGAATGAACTATTAATGATCATCTACCAGTTTTTAAAAAAAACTGTCAATGTAAGTGTACGTCATATTGTGGACCATGTTGGTTGGGATGTTGTTTGTTTCTTTTGTTTTAGCTAATTAACTATACATGTACCCAAGCCAGTATTTGAACCCCAAAGCTTACCATCACCGGGGAACCAGTCCAGAGGAGGTTGTCACCTTAGCTCAAACACCGATTGAAACGGATCCCTCATTATATTAATACATAATTAAAAAAGTCATTAAAAACCTGAAACAAAACGTGAATTTGACACACTGTTAGAACGCGTCCGAAAGTCAAACCTGTCCCCCGTTAGCTCCACTTGAAAAACTCAGCTCTAATCCTGTGCTGCGTTCAAGAGGTGATGATGTTCAAGCCCTCTTAGGCTCATGAACCTCATTCTCTATTTGAATATGTTATTAGATGTTGTTTGAAAATGCATCAATGCTCTCGTTGTGTAAGTCCAGTATTTCCTGGAGGAGGGTATTAGCCCTGAACAAAAGAAGGATCCAGTAGTGAACTGTGTATCGTATTATTGATGAACATTGGAGGGGAAACGTCAGAAGGGGAAGAAAATTCAGGTGTGTACAAACCTCACAATAAATATGCCTTTTATATTAACAAAATTTTAAGTCCCATGTTTTATATCTCATTTATTAAATTACAAAAGTTCAAATTATAATTATATTAATTAATAATCTATCAAAGTTATTAAATATTTAATCTGTGTGCTCTATTACAGTGATTCTTAACCGGAGTGCAGTGGCCCTCTAGGGGGCCGTGAAAGGTTTTTTGAGGGGCCTCAAAAAAGTAATTTAAAATGTTATTTGTTTATTACTGAAGTCAATTAAATTAAATTTACCGTTTTGGAAGAAGGAATTCGATGATCGTATGCATATAAATAGCTATAGTAGACGCTCGATGTTCCGGGGTAATGAAGGAGATGAGAAACATGGATAATAGAAATCATCGATAGTGCAAATAATCCCCAACTGTTTACCACCGCCATTCAAAATTTGCTGCCCTTTGTTTCTGCTTATTTATGTGAAAAAAGGATTTACCAAAATCGTAAATATTAAACTGAAGCAGCGAAATCGACTCTGAATCGACTACTGCATGCGAATAGCATTAAGTGATACAACCGAAACATGAATAGACAAGATTGTGGATGGAAAGTGTTCAAAAGCTTGATTTCCCATTAAATAAATTTAGGTAAGTTAATTTCTGTTTTTTATTGGTTTGTTATTATAGTCAGTAAATAAATAATTATTTTAGAATAAATTTTAATGATTAATATGTTGGGGGCCGCGAAAATATTTTAGAATATTTAGGGGGCTGTGAGTCATAAAAGGTTAAGAACCACTGCTATAGTAGACGTTTCTTACACCATGCTGGCTTTGTGGTCTTGGGATGAATGTGTGTTTAGCTTTGATAAAAAAATAACGGGGTGAATTAATTTTTATATAAGTTTAACCTTAATTTATAAATCTAGGCCTCGAACCTCTAACTGAGAACATATAACATACAGTCTCAAATTTTACATCTGAACGTAAGTTTAGCTCATTAAAGTTAGACTGCTCTGCCAGAAACTTAGGTTTTAGAAATTATGAAAGTTGACTAGATATTAATGATTCGAATCGATCTCATTGTGAGTGTAGTTTCACTTCCGTTGAGAATCTCTAGACACAATAGTTAATTAATTAATCAATTAACCAAATTTAATCTAAAACAACAATTAAATAAATTAAAAAGAATTCTTCCGTTGAAAATCCCTACACACAATAACTAATTAATTAATGCACCAAATTTTATTTAAAACAGAATTTAAATAAAGTACAAAGTATTTATATAATATATTTAATCTATTTGGTATGAGAAATATTTCACTTATTTTATATTACGTGGTTAAATTAAGTATCTGAATAAACTCTTTCAAATAATTAGATTAAGTTTATTAATGAAATGTTGATATTGGATCTATAAATCTGTAGACTAGATATTGCATATAAAGTAACCTATTTAAATTAGTTTTATATTCTATTTGTTTTGACCCACCCAGCAGACCCAAGGTTAAGGTTAAAGTTGATAATTCATAATATTCATAAATTCACAAGCAGTATTCATCACACACAACAAATAGGTAAATATATTATGGGATATAAAACACAAACGAAGAAATATAAGATATATATTTATATAAAAATATATAAGTATATATTTATATAAAGATATATATATAGGCTATACATATATGTATAAATTTAAAAAGAGATATAGGTATATAAAGATATATATGTATAAAATCTTAAAAGTTTGACGTTAGGAACTCGAAAGTTCATTGCCACACTTTCAAAGTCAGACACTTAACTCTATCTTGAGCAAGCTCTACCCAGTCCATCTCATTACACCCATCTCTTTCAGGTGCCTTCTAATGCTATCCTCCCATCTGCGTCAGGTCTTTCCTATAATTTAGTTCCATTTGGGTTTGCCAGTCAATACCCTGAACATGTTTTAGCTTCATCCATTGTTACATGTCCTGCCCACCGTAATTTGCGAGATTTTATGATCTTAACAATGTCTTGTAATGAGTACAGGTTATTTAACTCCTCATTATGTAATATCCTCCACTCCTCATTAGCCTAATCCCTTAATTGGACCAAATATATTCCTAACTGTCTTGTTTTCGAAAGCCCTAAATTATTTTTTTTACTCATAGGCTACAATATTCACTTTTAATTGTTGCATTTGTTTGATTTAAAAAAATTTATTTTAGATAACTTTTTAAAATGAAATACTAGAGATGACACAGTATTTTAACGATACACACACCCTTATCAGTGATCCAATGATCAAACGCATCATTCTTGGATTGGACTGTGACACCATTGACGGGTAGATCTGGTTTCGAATCCTGAATAGGTATACTGAGGAAAGTTTCTCATTAATGGTTTTCCACTCTCTTACCGCACTAAAGTGGGTAAATTTCTTCTAAATTTCGACTTTCCTGATAACCATTCCATGAATTAATATGCATGAAAAAAACAAACCTTTACACACCCCTGTCGCAGAAGGAACGTAAAGTTGGAAGAACCTTCTACCCCTTTTTCAATCCAGTCCACATAGGAGCTGTGATTGTGGGGCTTAGCGCATGCCCCATGATGTGGCACTTATTAACTCACCCTCATCAGTTCTTTCAAGGAAGGGCCGTCCTTTTGTGTAGAAAGAACTCTCTTTTTTTTTTTCAACCGAGGATTACAACTCATTACAGTTTACAGGGAGGGTGTAGCAGTTTAGTAGGGTTCAGCTGCTTCAAACGTTCATATTTTTGTTTCAACAAATAACCATTTACTTGTGGTTTTTATGTTCAGAATTTAATAGAAATATAAATCTCCCCAAAATAAAACAAAAAACTAAGTCCTAAGTATTTTTTTTTCACGCTGGCAAATTCCACTGAAAGTTTAAGAACCTGTCTCACCCCACGGATAACTATTAGTTTAGGAACATGATGCGGCTTAAATTGGACGTTGCATCGTGGAGTGGATTTTTGTATTTTAACCAGCTATAAAAAATAGTTGTGTGCAGACCAGTAAATCAATTCCACCAAATTTATATATATATAAAAAATTAATAAAACAAAATTAATTTGTCCCTTTTTTTTGTCGTTGCCAGATTTAAAAAGCATAAAAACCGCACCTCGATGATGGTTTGAGCATAAAATTGTATCTGTTTTCCCGGTTAATTGGTTGTGAGATTAGCTCTTGAGCACGTTTGATTGAATTATTGAACTTTTGGATACCCATCAGCCCTATTAATCTGCTCACACCATTTTATTCACTGCCTATCATTATCTGATTGGATTTTATGAATATATGTTAACTACGCCAATCTGTAAGTGTTTGGTCAGTGAGATGTTAACAGCTCGCCTGCTGTCGAAGAATGTAAAACTCAGAACATACAAAACAATATTTTTACCGGGGGTTCTCTATGGGGGTGAAACGTGGTCTCTTACCTTTCATGACGAAAATAAATTTAGGAATATATTTGCTCCAAAATGGGATCGAGATACTAGATATTGTAGGAGGTTACATATTGATGAGTTTCATGCCCCGTACTCATCCCAAGATATTGTCAGGATAATCAAGTCTCGTAGATTGCGGTGGGCAGAACATGCAGCGCAAATGGGAGATTCTAGAAACATGTTCAAGATAATGAGTAATAACTGGCAAACACAATGGGACGATACCATTGGGAAGACCTAGACGCAGACGGGAGGATAACACTAGATTGGACCTGAGAGAGATAGGGTGCGATGAGATGGACTGGCTAGATCTAGCTCAAGGTAGGGGTAGAGCGGACCTTTGTAAGTGTAGCAATGAACTTTCGAGTTCCTAATGTCATAGAGTAAGTAAGTAGGTGGAAGGGATGAGTAGATATGTATTTTTTTAAATGGACTCGCATAAGATTTAGGGAAATCTCACTTCCAGTACAACCGATCATAATTTGAACTTCCCAATCACTGGCAAACTTAATGATCTTGACATTTCATTATGAGCTTAATATTTAGACTGCAAGTCCGCTGGTTTGGGCCAAATTTACAGTAATGGATGGGTTCAATAAGGAGGAAGATAGAATTTAGATGCTATGCACGAGTATTTAAGTGGAAGGAGAATGGGAAGCCAAGGAAGAGGAATTGCCACACTAGTACATCCAGCTGCTGTTCTAATGAGGCCTATTTGCTCTTCACAGCCGGTGCGTGGGAAATAACTAAAAACATATTTTTATGCATCATTTATTTTCAGTACTATTTACGTTTTTCTAGGACTTTGAACAACATATAAACTGTCTTCAATAAGGTGGGGTGGAAGGGAAGGTGGGTTAAGGGAAGTATTTTTGTAGTTAATGTTTAAGATCAAAACAATTTTTTTGGTCAAAATAAATAAAATAATTATCTTGTAAAAATACAGTTTAATTTTCTTCACATGGTGATATCAACAGTTGTTGAATATCTGTAAAGGGTGTCCTAGGATTTATTGATAGCTTTTGCTCTTCATTTATAAAGTTTCTAATCTAATGCCGCTATGCTCATGACAAATATTCAACAACTATTGATATCACCATGCGAAGAAAACTAAACTATGTTTCTACTGGAGAAATGTTTGATTTATTTTTGATGAAAAAATGTTTTACTAAAAAAACTGCAAAATTACTTTCTTCCCTTCCACTCCACCTTAATGTTTTTAACACTGAGCTGATGGGTTGAGACCCAGTTCTAATCTCGAATGGATACACTAGGATTTGGGGTCCCTACAAATGTGATTTAAACTGTAGTTTTCCCTCCTTTCAGTCAAATATGTATTTTTTTAAATGGACTCGCATAAGATTTAGGGAAATCTCACTTCCAGTACAACCGATCATAATTTGAACTTCCCAACCACTGGCAAACTTAATGATCTTGACATTTCATTATGAGCTTAATATTTAGACTGCAAGTCCACTGGTTTGGGCCAAATTTACAGTAGTGGATGGGTTCAATAAGGAGGAAGATAGAATTTAGATGCTATGCGCCAGTATTTAAGTGGAAGGGAAATGGGAAGCCAGGGAAGAGGAATTGCCACACTAGTACATCCAGCTGCTGTTCTACTCAGGCCTATTTGCTCTTCACAGCCGGTGCGGGGGAAATAACTAAAAAAATATATATTCTTATGGAGCAATTATTTTCAGTACCTATTTACGTTTTTCTAGGACTTTGAACAACATATAAACTGTCTTCATTAAGGTGGGAGGAAGGGAAGGTGGGTTAAGGGCAGTATTTTTGTAGATTTTTTAAATCAAAACAATTTTTTTGGTCAAAATAAATTAAATAATTATCCTGTAAAAACACAGTATAATTCTCTTCAAATGGTGATATCAACAGTTGTTGTTGAATATCTGTCAAGGGTGTCCTGGAATTTATTTATAGCTTTTGCTCTTCATTTATAAAGTTTCTTATCTAATGCCGCTATGCTCTTGACAAATATTCAACAACTGTTGATATCACCATGCGAAGAAAACTAAACTATGTTTCTACTGAAAAAATGTTTGATTTATTTTTGCTGAAAATTGTTTTACTAAAAAAACTGCAAAATTATTTCCTTCCTTTCCACTCCACCTTAATGTTTTTAACACTGAGCTGAAGGGTTGAGACCCAGTTCTAATCTCGAATGGATACACTAGGATTTGGGGTCCCTACAAATGTGATTTCAACTGTAGTTTTACCTCCTTTCAGTCAAATATGTTAAATTTTATACAGGCTGATCCAAAAGTCACGCAACCTTTTTTTTCCAAGGATATTTCTCGCAGAAGAACATGGAAAATGATCATGTTGTTTATATGTATGGCAACACTGTAATGTTGGCAGGGTGTTGTGCAGGCTATGTGACCTTGAGACAGACACTAGATCTAGTCAGTTGAGTTACAACATTTGAAAGTGTAAGATGAGTTTTTCACGAGCAGAGAGAGTATTCATTTTGGAACATTATTTTAAGGCCAACTTGTAAATGGAATCCCAACAATCGTTTGTGCTTAGTTTTCTAGAATCACGCGTGCTGAATAAATCAACAATATTCCGAATTGATGGCACAAAATATAAATTTTTTCTTTGGGTTACGTGACTTTTGGATCAACCTGTATTGTAATCTTTCTTCGTCCTGTAAAGATACAAAATTAGTCGAAGTTGTTGATGTCACCTGAATTGGCAGTAAGTTATGTAGACAATATATACACATTTATATAATTTAGTTTTTGAATTATATATATATATATATATATAAATATAAAGATTCACCTTTATTTATGAATACAATATTCACAGCGGTGTTCGTGATAAAATACAAGGATAATTAAACTGAAATATTACTATCATAAAGTTAACTATATTCTATTAAAAAAAAATCCTTTTAATGACACCATTGAGGTTGTAGATGTGTGATGGTAGGCCGTACTACGCTAGTGTAGCACACATCGTTTTTAATGAATGACCAGACGAATAAGTAGTGAGGCTCGGTGGTTCGCTGAGTGTAAAAATTAAGTTAATGCGCTGTAAGGGAATGACTTTCACACATTTATGTCCTCATTTATCCAACATGACCTCATTGATGAAACGAAAATGGATTTTAAATATGACTATTACTTTTATGATATTTTCAAATAGATTTTCATATCCTATTATTATGTAAAGAACCTGGTTCCTTTCTATACACATTCCACAATGGACACACTTTATTTTTGTTGATATAATTGTGAATACTACAAATTAAATTTACCCAACATCACGAATTGATACAAATTAATTTTACTAAAATAGTGTATTTTACAACTGGTGATTTATATATTAATTTTAGTGTATATTAATTTTTAAAAGAAAACATTATTTCTTATATGAAATCACAAAGTTATGTTTCATAAGGTTTTGAAAATAATCTATTTTCAAGTAGTGTACTAGTTTTAAACAACCCACGCAATTGGACACAAAGTCAAAAGCATCAGTATATTCTAATATTGTTTTATTTGATGGGGTTTGAATTTCAGTCTGATGTAATTAATGCTGTTTCTGATTAACTATTTCCTAATTGTCCTCTACCCTATTAATGTGGGCATGTGTATGTCACTGCCAGGAACTAAGATGTAATTAAATCGGTCTAGTAATAATAATACTGATACAATTTTCTTTATTTTTATTTAAGAGCCTTTTTTATTTTCGTGTAGGTTTTGTTCCCTACGATAAGACACAACATATTTTAAGATAAATTACTATTATCATTATTATTAATATCTGAAAAACAAGTGAACGCACAAGTTTTCAATTAATAACATACTTATCTAAAAGTTGATGACAGTCTTGTTTGTTCTTGAAACGTGTGTACTTACGTATATCCTATATCAAGCACGTACAATGCGTGCCTAATACGCACTTTACTCCGCCGCCACAGGTAACATTACCCACCCCATTTAGTTCCAAAGAGGAGAAACAGTAACTGATATCACGTAGTTGATCAGTGTGGAATATGCAATACGTTTAATCCATGGTGTTCAAATCGAATTTGCCTTCAACGGTTGGTTACATTTATCGCGATAAACCCACTAAATTCATATTTACAGACGAGCGTTACACACAAAACTTTGTTTCTTACAGTTCGTGTCATCTTTTTTTCTCTCTCTTTCTCTCTCTGCCTTGCTCTTTCATTTTGAATGAACAAGTGGCATGACTAAAGAGAAGGTAATGCCAGTAACAAGCCATGACTAATAGGAAGACAACTGTGGTACCACCTGTTGAGGGAAAAAGTAATTTATGTCTTAAAAATAATAACCCATGTTCAAATGGAATAAATAATTATTTCTCAGACTAAAAAAAGAATAAAAGTGAATGATTCTGGCTTCTTTTTTTTACTAACGTTTATTAAATGAAGCTTAGTTATGTATCATTGTATGATTTTTACAAGAAAGCCATGCATTATATATTATTACAAACATGGCTATTAGCTGTAGGAGTATTTTATATATAGATTTATATTCTAATTCAATTAACAAATATATATTTTACAAAGCTTCTCACAATAAATACAATTCTACAATTCTAAATATAAAGCTTGACTAGGAACACAATAGCTTACTATATTTGTGTGAGTAAAAAAAAAATATTTTGTTAATATTTATATGCAACAATACACTAATAATTTATACTGAATCTTAAAACTTTTAATAGTTGGACACGTTTTCCAATTTATAATAGTTAAAAAAAACATGTATTATCTTATAAATATTGGATTAAAAAAATATACAAACTAGTTTTAATATTTGCTTATTATATCAAAATGACATTTAATGCAATTTATGAAACTGTTCTTAACACAAGTGTAACCCGCTTCAATGGTTGCATGGTCTAAGGCGCTTCTTTCACATTAAACTAAACTACCAATGACGAGTGGATAGTGGTTCGATCCTGGTCGAGTGTACTGAGGGTTGTTTATCCTAAATGGTTTCTCACTCTCTCTTTCTCTTCACGCGAATGCAGGAACAATTCCTCTAAATTCAACTTTTTCCATCCCTAACAATTAGTATAATAAATAAGCATATAATCCGAAGGTTAGTAAGACACGGTGGTAAAAAAGACAATTCACACAAGTGTATATTAATACAACTAATTACTAAACACCAAATATAAATTAATAACAATAATATTTGAACCAATTTTTTTTTACTAAGCTCAAAGGAATTAAAACGAAGCATCATGGATCAACATACATTTCTGCCTGCGTGTATAAATTGATCCATCAATCAAGAAGATTCTGCTTTCTCTTTTCAATGAACACGTGAATCAAGCTTTAAAACTTCAATTCCAGTTGACGCTTCTGTCAGTTATAGATGCGTAGATAGAAGGAAACACACGAAAGGCGATTTTATTTAATGCATATGGAGTGGAGTAAGGGTGAATGTATAAAAAACTAACAAACTGAAATGTTGAACACGTACTGTACGAATAGCTAACGTTTCCTTTAGTTTCAATAAAATAAACAGAGCACGAAGGGTTTGACTCCTACGTCCAGAGAATACCACGTGACATCCTCAGCGCGCGCACGTGTGAACACACGTGGCCACACACGAAGTCGGAGGGTTGGTGGTGTTGTTACGTTGTTACAGTCCGAGATTCTGTACTGTGAGGCACACGCTCCAAAGATCGTCGGGGGCTGTCAGACGTCGATTCAAGTTCCCTCAACCAGACTAAAATCTCGTAGAAAAGGAAGAAGGGGGGACTAGTCCAGACCAACAATGGCTGCCACACACTTTTGTCCGAGGGACGTGGTTCCCTCTTACCTTGTCCCATCCCTTGAAATGTAAAACTGGCGTTATATCTCTCTCCGCCCCCCTCCCTTATATACTTCTATCTTTATCTGTGTATGTCTAACCATGTTTCTCACGTCTCCCGTGTCAAAATATGCTCTGATGCTTTTACTTTGCTTTTATGTTATTCCGGGGTTTCTAACCAAATTTGTTCGAGCGTTTTCATTCAGATGTCAGTGCTCAAACCTATTGTATAAAGTAGCTCCATGGTTTGATATTCTAGTTATAACTTGTTTGTTTGTTTGTTTGTGTGTGTATACATCTCTTATTTGACGTAATGAATGAAAAATAAATATGACAAATTTGATCTTTAGCGCTATTTTATAAAGAAACGTTTGAGAACATTACAATCATCATACTTAAAAATATTTATATATTGTAGGCCTAAGTGTATAATAAATTTTAAAAAACATGGCGTGAGTCCGCTAGTGGACTATATATCGACCAAGCAACCACCGCCGTTTGCGATGATAGTACCAACATTTGCGGATAGTGGGTGTCATGTGGTCAGCACAATGAACCTTTTGGGATTTAATATCAGTTTTCCAAACTGGATCTGCTACTTTTAATTTAAGTAGTTACTCATTATTTGTTCTCTCGAGGCTGAGTTTGACTCCGTTCCAGACCTACTTCTTAACAGGAAAATCCTGGAGGCATCGAGGATCGAACCCGCCATATCTCGGTCTGTATCCTGTAAATCTAATCACTAGACCACAGAGAGTCATATTTTAATATATATATATATAACTTATATTAGCATAGTATATTATGTATAATATATATAAAATGGTATTGTATTTGTATATGGTATGTTATATATAATTGTCGACCTTGGTGGTCTTGGGATAAAGTGTTCGTCCCAAGACCCGATGTTCGTGGTTTCAAACCAATCCGGGGTCAACGGATCTTTCTTGAGCGTTTAAAATCCATAGCACAACTTCATTCGATCCCATGTCGATTGTGGCATATGAAAGAACCCTGGAGGTTATGTGAAAATACCTTTTCGGCAAAATTGGTATGCCCGTTCACGCTAGCTCTTATAAATTCTCGTATACTGATATAATCAGTTGGTTCAGAAAGTGCTTTTTAAATAGGCCTACCTCAGATAAATAGATACAATAAAATACATAATTTTTAATAATTTTTAATAATATATTAAATATAGGTACTAAACACAATAGATTGTATCATACATATAAATTTAGGCCTTGTATTTGAATTTTAAAAGTGAAATAGGACTTGATTTATTTAGAATTTCTGTCGGCCCCTCGGAGTGAGTGTAATGGTATCGTCAAAAAAAAATTGAATGCAAGATTTTTATGGATGTAGACTTTTCATAACCACTTGAACCTAAACAAGTATTTTTTGCTATGTATGTTAATGGGATTAGACCAAAAAACCATTTTAACGATCAGGCTAGACCTTAGTATCTAGGGCTTTCATATTGCTTTCCAGAGGTTTTTAAAATTCATCCATACAACCCTAAAATTAAATATAGTTTACTTATGGGTGAAAATAGAAAAAAATATTTACGCATGACCAGCTTAAACGCCTTTGATTAAGATTCATATCCAGGCATTGATAAATATTTCAAACAAGATAGTTAATCTCATTTAACCGTAAAAATGATTTTGAGGGTACTTACAAATGTGGAAATTTCCAGTTTAGAGATACGTAATAACTGATCATTGCAAAGTTGTAGAGGTCTTAAATTTAAGAAAATTTTATCTGAGATAACATTTGATAAAATCAATATAATAAGTTATAGGAATTTTTTAAATATAATTTTTAGAAATGTGGAGTTGAAAATGTACATGGCAAATATGTTTCTGTAACGGTGTAGGCCTATATTATTTCATGTATGCTCTTTGGTGAGATGTGATATCCTGTTTTTTGCTATTATATTTCCAAAACACCGTTCGTTCCATATGCGTTAAGCATAACGATATAAATGAGCGAGAAAATCTTTGCGGTGCACCATACTATATATTTTACTAAATGCTTTCAAAATCTGTATGCCTAATAATTTTGTAGATGCTTTGTAAATATACCTTTCATTTAATGCTATTGTAAAAGTTTGATTTTTTTTAAAAAAAAAGTCTCAGACTACCCTTTCGGGTTATCTGCATTTTAACTACGCTA
Source organism: Timema bartmani (assembly GCA_902151455.1). Lineage (NCBI taxonomy): Eukaryota > Metazoa > Arthropoda > Insecta > Phasmatodea > Timematidae > Timema > Timema bartmani. The sequence goes on from CABFWB010000210.1 coordinate 110,256, forward strand.
ATGGACGCTAATTGATTGCGCTATAAGATTGGGTGTATATAGTTTCTAGGAAATTTACCTGCATTTGAGTGTAGAAGGAGTGAACAAACCCTCGAGAGAAAAAAACCCTCTGTGCACCCAGCCTCGAATCGAATCCTGACTTTCCGGTCACCGAGAAACTAGATTAGAACAGGCTTAAGGCTTAGTTCGCTCAAGTGCTCGCCTCAGGACCAACGGTGGAGCTATGGACGTGCACCCCCCGCAACTGTAGGTGTGTGGGGGCGGGGGTGCAGAGGTTTGAAAACGAATTTGGGGGCGCAATGTTAAAGATGGTTTGTAGGGGCGCTAATTTTTAAAAGAAACAAGAAAAGGACGGAATGGAGGGACTATTTAATTTTATCAGACTGTGGACGGAATACGTATTACTAAAATTTTCCCAAACTATTGTTGAAGGCGTAGTTATACGTTTTTCAACCAGCGCCTTATTTCAGAAATGTTACGCATTTTATGATTTTTATGTTGAACTAACGTTTTAATATACATGAAATAGAAGCTTCGGGCAATATTTTAAATAAAAAATAAAATGAAACTGTTACTATATGAGTTTTTATTAACCCTGTCAAATTTATAAGTGCTATGTTGTTAAATGAGAAAATTGAATAATTTGTGGAGGGGAATCAAAAGGGGGTGCAATGTTTAAAGCACCGAGGGGGGAGGGGGGGGCATTACCCAAACCAAGCTCCACAACTACTCGGAACCCCACGATAGTGGGTTCGAACCCATTTGCGGAATTTTTCAGAGTAAAAAATAAAATCCGTAGCACAACTTCCTTCGGAGGTGAAGTAAAGCCATCGGTCCCAAGTCGATTTTGTCATATAAAAGATACCTGAGAGGCATGTGAAAATACCTTTTCCGGCAAAATTTGCAGGCTCTTTCTCGTCCGCTCTTAGAAATTCATGGTGTGGATAGCTCACTCCACCTGAAATCAACTGAACACTAAACCCGTAACAAGGATTAGCTGGAGAAGCGAAACTTTGTTGTGGCCCTATGCTCTACACCGAGAGATAAAGGAATTAATAACAATAAGGTGCTAACAGTAGCCTACTAACTTATACGGATTACATAAAATTGAACAGCAGGTAAAATATAATAATAGACTAAATATTTATCTATAAAACAATTTAAACCCATATCAAATCCGACGACTTTTATCTAGACCACGGCCGAGTAAAAATTCACATGTCTTCCTAAGCTGTTCTGGACAAATGGTTATCTATCATTTCATTTTCATTTAATTCATATGGGGTATTTAACGTACACTATCTGTACCGACTGATTATATCAGCACAAAACTTAAGAGATTAACTTAAATCTAGAACAAACATAGCATCAAGCCCCCAGTCCTTAATCCATCACTGTGGGATAGGAGGGTAAACCTAAAATTCAACAACAATAAATCATTCGGCCGTGACGATAATCGAACCCGGGACCTAGTTCAGTAGACAGACACGCTACCAACCGAGCTAAAGAGCCAGATGACAACAAGCTACTCCTGTCGGCAATAGACTAGCTGCGTGATTGGATATTGGCCTACTCGACAATTGGCAGCTGTTAGTGAGGACAGTGTTGAACCAAGGCTATTTTATAATTTACCATAAATGGCTTTTATTAGACATTCTTAGTTGTTCTCAAATACCTAATAAAAAAACATTCTAAATAAAGTATTTGACTTTCATTGACGCCAGTGTAGTAGTATTTATTTAAATATCGGATTGACGGCAATCATAATGTGTGTTGTAATTACGTTAGCCGAACTTTAACCTTAGTTATAAATGTCACAAACATGTCTACGGAACGAGATTTGAAAAAATATATTTATATAAAAGGTATTTTAAAAGGTAGTTACATTAATTGATATCTCATAACATTTTCTCCGGTAGTGAATAGTCTGTATTTTTAAGGATGTTCGAGTAAGATTTGATTTATTTTAAACACTTTTTTTTGTGCTTGAAATATCTTTGTGTTGTCCTGTTTTAAACAAAATATTGTTGGAGACATTCCTTCACATTTTCACTGCCATAAAACACAGAAATTTTAATTGAACTTTAATAAATTTATAAGCATACTTTAATGAAAATATTAAAGTTGTTTTATAATAACATACAAATGAGAGTAGTTCAATGGTATATCGCATATGCCTTAAGGCTTACACTAGTGTCATATTTTAAACCATTTTATCAATGCTATTCATGAAGTCTGTTATTTACTCTTTGAAACTTTGAACAATCAAAGACGCATGAACACAACTAAAACGTTAAACTTCTGAGAAGTAGATCTTCTTCGTTGTTTGTTGGATCTGAGTATAATCTCGATGATGAACTGCAGTATAAACATTCGATTATCACCTTAGGGAGTTTCAGTAACCTTCGCATTCACACAACTCCTCTAGATATTCTATCTATTGAAATCTGAGCTTTTTAAAAGCCACGTTTTATGAAAAGGAACATTTTTTTTTCCAAACCAAGTTGAGAATTATGACTTTCTTCTTTACAAATCAAGCGACGACGAATTGCAGCAACACGAACAGAAGATTCTTCTATAAAGATTTGAAATGGTCTTTTTTATTATTTTTATTCTTCTCTCGAGATCTCTAATAAACGAAGGATAGACGTATCATGCCTGGGAGCTGTCATAAGAATTGTAAGTCCAAGAATAGATACGGCCACGCAGTGAGAATGAAAGGTCATGATTTTATTGTAGTAGATCGCTTCAGGGGGATTGAAACCTATTGTGAGGGACTAAGAATAGGACCTCTAGTTTTTGCTGAGATTGATTCTATTTTGTGCAAAAATTGTACAAATCAGTATTTCTTGGATTAAAATATAGCGGGTGTTTCGTGAGGGCTCAAAGTTATTTATATTTTTTCTTAAGTTTGTTTTTACCTAAGAATTATATATTTTATGTTAATGTAATCAAATTAAATTAATATCAAAATTTAAAAAAAAAGTTTTTATCCAAAAATTATATATTTTATTTTCCTGTCATCAAATTAAATTAATGTATAACACTTGAGTGTATTAAAAACCACAAAAATTATAATGTATTTATCATATCACTATTATAATCGACACACATGTTCTGAAGATCATCTGCTTATTGACAGAGTTTTATTCAACTCTATTGTATTAATTCATCTATTTAATATAGTTACTTATACTTATAGCTTATACCAAATCTGATGTTTAGTTGATTGTTATTTTTTTTAATATATAGGAGCTATCAATGCTAGCAGATTAAATAAATAATTATAATATATAAGATCTATTAATGCTAGCAGAGTAGATATTTTTAATACATAGGATCTATCGATGCTAGCAGAGTCGATAATAATAGGTAAGTCAACCGACCTTGAGTGTTCGAAATATAAATGGAATTTTAAATACAAAAACTATTTTAAAATAGTCGTTTATTTATCTAGTAAATGCTTAGTTTATTAATCAAGATACACAAGAATAAAAATCTTTCTATAAAGAGCTTGTAAATTTTAAACTAAATGAGTTTTAGAATTTAAAACTATAAATTTGTTTTTATTTATGAAATAATCTTATCGTATTATGAAAAAGTGTAGTAAAATATAAAATATTTTTAATATAAAGTTAGTGAATTAAATTATATTGTCAATAATAGACGTAAATACACACTATTATACATTTTATTATACTCACTTAGCAAATTTATAGATGACACTGCTGAATAAAATCATTTTAGACATGTTTGATTTTTCAACTGAACAGTTTATTTGGGTGTGGAAACTTTATTTGTTGTATTAAAAACAAAATACCTTTCAAACCCTGACGTTTATATCTTTGGCCAATCCTTGAAAATCTGCCCGTAGGGCGCATGCGCTCTGAAGGGCATCCATGGCGGCAGCAAATTTCAATAGCGGGGATAGGCCTATTATTGATTTCACGGTAGTGTGCGTAACCTGAATTCTGCTGACAATCATTGCATTCAAACCCTGACAGAATGTCAACCGGGGAACCTTTAGTTCCAGAACAATGCCTGCCATTTGATACCACTTATTAGGTTAACAAGTTGTGTGATGTGAACAAGTATATTTAATTCTTAAAACCTACAAATCAATTCAAATGAGATTATGAAATGTATTTAAATTATTTTATAGTTCATTTATTTTAAAAATTTACTCAAATAATATTAATAACGCATAATGTTACAGAAGACAAAATTAAAATTAAAAAAATGTCATCACATTATGTTAAACTAAAAATAAGATATTACTTGTGTTAAGATATTTGTTAGAAATCTGAATTTTATCATTCATTTTTAGAGATTTACGTCGGATTAAAACAACAAATAAAATTTAAAGTACTATTTTAATATTATTTTAGGTACATTTTTTCTTATCTTGAGTTGGCATTAGTTAAAATACACTGTAGTGTACGTATTTAAAACTTAGATAACTACTAATATGAGACAAATGTTCTATTGTTAAGCTCGAAATGTCATATTCAATTCTAGAGTTCGTGAGACCTATTTTGTTCAATCCCTCCCTCCATTCTTCCATCCCACCATCCCTCTATCCATACTTACATACATACTTACATACATACATACATACATACATACATACATACATACATACATACATACACACATACATACACACATATCATACATTCATACATATACACACATACATACACACATATCATACATTCATACATACACACACATATAATCACGCCGTTCCCTTACGAGGTAGGCAAGGAACTGTGCATATAGCTTAAAAATAACTCTGTACTTAACCCCATCCTCACTAACTTTCTCCACACTTTCTTATCCTTACATATTCCCTTCTCTTCAACAACATTTATACAAATTAAACTAATTAATTAAGGTAACCTAAATTAATATTTACAATAAGTATTTGATCCACAATACTAGTATTCTAACGCGATAAAATAAAAATAAATGGTAGTTACAACATTAAAATAAACATAAAAAGTATTTACATTAATTTAAACTAAACGTGCCAACTTGGCTTTTTGTCTTCTAGTTCAACCGACAAGTTTTGACAAGTGTCAACTTAATTTATATGGACTTGCGGTCTTTTCACATTTTCACCTTTTTCTTAACAGCGAATATTACGTGAAGTTCTGTTCAACACTTTGCCAATGTTAAAATTAACTGTGATATGTACCTGCCTCTTTTGCCACATTCTCTAAGTATACATTAATTTAAACACATCTTAGGTTTTAAAAAAACACTTTCATAACTGCCTAAAAATATATAGTAAATAATCATTACGATCACCTTGCAACTACCACTGACTTTTCATGTCATCAAACCCCTCATGTATACTTTTTAAGTCTAAATGTAAGAAAACACGTGTTAAGGTCTGAATATTTTCAATCTTTATGATAAAAAACCCTTTTCGACCAAAATAAATTAAGCAGATAAATGTATTTTAAATTTCTACCTATAGTAAATCTCAACAGTTTTTGAATATATGTAATTGGCATTGCGTAATTTGACCATGACATTTTATCTTCGTTTAAAAAGTTTCCAGTCAAATGCTGCGGTGCTCTTGACAATTATTAAAGAACTTTTGATTGCTATTAGTAGACAATTAAACTAATTGTATCTAATGAAGCCTTATTTAATTTATTTTATACAAGACATCTTGTATGGTCATAAAAACAGAAAAAATAAACTCGCGTTCCTCTTCATTCTACCTAAATAAAGATGAGCCAATGAATTCCACACCTAAATAGTAATGAGTTTTTTTTTCCAGTGTTGAGTCCCACCATCATACCATACCCTCTTTTCTTGCCGGTCAAGGTCATTCATCACCGTCGTTTCTCTCTGAACGGCGACCCTAGTAGGATGCCCTTACCCTAAAGTCACTTCATCATTCCTAGGGCTGTGGCTGTCGTCCCTGACACCCTCCAACACATGTCATGTTGCCAGACCCGGTAGAAGGGTTGTTGCTTCTTCGCTTTATGCTCTCGCTTGTCTTGGGAACTCTGCGGTCTTCAGGGGGTTGTTACGTGATGTGAATCACACCATTTCCTAAGAATATTCCTACTACCTCATGCAGAGCAAACGAATAGGTTGAAACTAGTTACTAAGTCTAACAAATGCTAAGTAAACTCTGTAGATAAGATTAAATTTACGTACATTTCGATTTTTGGGTACCCCTTTAGAATCAACAAAAAATAAACTTGCTTGATGCGTCGAATGGTCTCAGGCTTCACTTTCGTAATGGACCAGACCAAAGGTGCTCAACTTAAATTATAAATGGGCCGTATAACACATCTCCTCTCATCTGGTGGGCCGGGTCTCGACACCCCCTCCCAGCTATTTTTGACACTTAAAAACTGATAACTACATAATATATTGAAGTTAAAGTTCATGCTCCAACATTATAAGCCTGTATATTATCTGCCTGTATTTAGTCTTCTTGTTCACTCAACGCCATACATAATAATTACTTTCAATTCCAAACCATCCTGGAGCATTTCAATATTTTTTTAATATAAATATATTTTTAATAACTTAATAAACATAGCTTTATCAAGAAGGATAAATAAGTTTATTTAATCATATGTACACTATGTATATTAACTCACCAATTAAGGGGACAGCCAGACTGGGCGAGCGACTAAAATATAAAATAGAACACATTGGTTGTAATGAGAGGTGGCCAGACTAGATCGTGCTCGACCCGGTACAGTCTAGTTTACAGGCGCTAGGCAATATTATTGTATGTTGTTTCATTGAGAGCTAGGAAAACTTTTCATTTCGACATTTTTATTAATATCGATAGGTTTAGCACACTTGCTACTAACGGCCTAATTTAATTGGTAANAGAATCACCATTAGCGTGGAGAGAGGATGAGAAAACCACAACAATAAATCACTTGTCAAAAACCACCCTCAGTTCACTGACCCAAGATTCGGAGCCGCCTCATCAACAACTATCGATAGCTATCTGCTAATCACGCGCTCGCTCGCTCGCCAGTTTGGCCACCCAGTCGCCTGCGCGCTCGCTCGCACGCTTGTCAGTCTGGCCGAACCCTTAATGGTATTTCTGAGCTTTCATTTCAAGTGACAGTTTGTTGAAATCTGGAGTAGGTTTGTATACACAGAGTCGTAGCAATGAATGCAGATGTTCGTCCGTGATGCGATAGCACTACTTGGATCTTATTATCTTAATTATTGAGGACATTTGTTCGCAAATGTAGATACTACCAGATGCATACGAATATTTCCTTGCAAATTTTAATAAATCTAGGAGTTTAATCACTGCTAAGACACTTACAAAAATTCACAAGATTTCTCGATTTTTACTAACAATACAAAAATATTCCTACCTCCCCTTTCTATTAAAAACGCGACATTCGCTATCTATTTTTCTAAGTTTTGGAAGAGATGATCATATAACTTATAAACCGGTATTTAAAAAATAATACACACCACGCTCATATTTTCTTTGAGTCTATAGAAAGCCGTGACTAAATATACAGATTCAAACTGTGAGTACGCCTCTACACTGGTATCCAATACTTGTATTGGTGAGTCTAGAGGGGGAGGATTGTCAAAATCCTCTTTGGAATGTGAAAAAATTAAATTCTACTTATAGACAAAGCTTTTGAGTTTAACCCTTATCCAAAAGTGGGAACGAGATGTCTAGCGCTGTATGACATGATTACACACAGTAAAACGAAAAGAGAGGTGGGGTTTACATTATGGAGTTGGGACTAGACCAGCAGGTTATAAATAATTGGTCGTGATAGTCCGTTTTATCCTTATGGAGAGACTAAAGACTAGTATTTTGAATCCAACATACATCGTGCATGGGCCGGATAAAATCCATTCACGGGCAGTATGTTGGTCCCATCTGGAACTAAACTATTTCTAAGGATCCGTTTATACTATGCAAAAAGTTGTAAGGCCTTGTGTTTCCTAATAAACTTTTATAGCTTGTTAGAAAATCAAATGATAATTGAAATTGATGTTTTTATAACATTTTCCGTGTTACATATAACAAGTTATACGTTCAGTGTCGATAAGAATCGAAGCAAAATATATAGCTTTTGTTTTCTAATATGTTGCATCCGTGACAGGACCGTTTACATTATGTAACAAGTTGTTTAAACTGTTGTTTCACTGCAGTAGCATCATTAAAATAGGATGTTTCCTCTCTCCATTCGATTACCGATCAAATTAATTAGGTACTCAAGTCCTGGTTTGTCGTCCGAACAAATTCCCTAAATCAGTTCTGAGTTTCCCAGCCAACAGGGTCGTGGCCATCACGTTGAATATGAGTCAAAAGGTCACTCGCACAGTATCTCGTGAGTAGCGATGGTCGAACCCAAAACCGTCTTTTTGGCCTTTGTATTTGCACAACACAGCATAAACCGTGGCCGCAAGGAGAACTTGTTCAGGCGCCACGAGAGAGATTAGATAAAACATGTTATAAATACTTCAAACCATCTACGTCAGTTTCTTAACTAAGCTTTTGATATTTTTTTTATAAATGAATAAAAATTGAATCCTAATTGGACTGATCTCGTCTGCTTAGTGTTAGGATGTTTGACTGGTGAGCCCTATTTTGTTCCGAAAGGTCAGGACTCGACACCTTTTTTTTTTCAACCCAAATGGTGATACTCCCTCCCTACAGATGAACAATGATGAATTTAAACTCATCATTATTATATTCCACATGAAACCATATTAAGTCTTTATTAACCCTATTGTACAAATGCATGTAAAACATATATGTTACAAATATTTTAAAACTCCATTTACCCTGAAAAGTAACAAGCCTACCTTGATGTTTTCCAATATGCTATAGGATATAAGATGACCACCTCCATTGTATTTAATGTTCCTTGCTATGGATACAGTTGTGCCGGGTTGGATCCCCAGTGATTCCAGATTTTACTGTGAAGCAATGGTTATGGAATGGTGTCGACTCAGCCTAATGAGGACAAATGAGGATCTATTTGCATGAAAAAGTAGCAGCTCCGGCCTAAAAAATTTGAGGCAAACAGCTGGAGAATTAACTGTGCTGACCACACGACAACCTTTATCAGCAGATAGCTTGCATTGTCTTCGACAGCCGATGATGGCCGCTTGATCGGTATAGCTCGATTGCAGGCTGACATAATGGAGTGATTTTTTTAGGGCAAGTGGAGTGCAATACACATAATGTATTTTAAAACTATGTGTACTTGATTTAATATCAAATAGTGATAATATTTCAATCAAACAAACTTTCTAAAGGTATATTTGACAATGTAATGGTATCCATCACGATGTTTAAAACATGTAAAAAATATAGTCAGCAACGGGAATATTTCAAAACTCTAATTCTTAAAGGTGACATCTTCAAATCATCTGAGTGCAAAGGGTACTGATATTTCGACCGATGTAAGTTTAGTTATCGTAGAAATAATACCAACAATTTGCTTCTAAACTTGAGTAAACAGTGCTAAGAATGAATTTAACATCAACGGTTAATAAATTAAATTTTCTCTATTAATGTCGAGCCGAAAGGTAAAGGAAGCAGAAAGGTTACAGAACCACTTTTCTTCGATCTTTCAAACGTTTCTCAACAGTCATTAGCAATCGTTTAGTTGTAAACGCTCGAAGCTTGAAACTTGATGAAGAAAAATGAATCTTGTTCTCTTGATCTCCGATGCAGATGTTTTGTCTTTTCAAACAAGTCTTTGCTTGAGCTCTCCTTAGTAAGAAATAATGAGTGTTGAACATTTCATTATTCTCTAGTTTTTGTAATTAATTGTTCTACACTTGAAAGCTATTAATCTTCGGATAAAGTATATTTTTATGCTATAACAGATTCGTTTATTAGTTTTTTACAAAGATTAATCTAAAACTCTTTTGGGGTTTACAAGGGCACAGATTTTATCTTTTTAAATATAATTTTGAACTATATAGGATTTTTTTTTCAAAGTAGTACATGACAGACATACTCTATACTTACGGCAGGTTAAGTCCCAGACTACTGTCATAGCTCGAAATTCATCGCCTACTCGAAGCAATGAATTTTTTTTTCACTTTTAGATGCATGCATTGCACTGCAATTGTCATTTACGGACCTAACTGTCGTAAAACACACTTGAATTAACACTGTAGGCATTATATTTTTTAATATATAATCATACAAGTAAATGGAAACTGATTCGAGATGTAGCGTCATGTCGATAAATTGTCGTATCTGTGAAACAATTCCCTCAAGTTCGGTGTATGGTGGCAATCAAATAGCGTCGTAAGTGCGAAGTGTCATAAGTTGGGTAATGGCTGTATTCCTTTATTTATTTATTGTCACTGTGTCTTACTAACCGTTGGGCTATACAAATCTTACTTAGACTAATGGGGTAGGAGTGAAAAGAGTAAATTTTAGAGTAAATGCACATACATTTGGGTGGAGGTAAAGAAAGAAACCATTAAAAAAGACATCTTTTGTACACTCACCGGAGATTCACATTAATTTATACTTTTATAAAAGTGTTTGAAACCTAGATGCTTATGAAGATATTTGGTCCATAAAGGGATTAGGATACTAGGGAGTGCAGGAATCTACATAATGATGAATTATATATCCTGTACTCATCACGGGACATTTTTAGGATAATTAAGTCTCGTAGATTACGGTGGGAAGGACATCCAGCATGAATGGGAAATTCTAGAACCTTGTTCAGGGTATTGACTGGTAGGTTACCCAATGGGAAGAAACCATTGGGAAGACCTAGACGCAGATGGGAGTATAATATTAGAATGAACCTGAAATAAATACGGTGTGGTAAGTGGGACTGGATACAATTATCTCAAGATATAGATAGGTCGCATACTTTTGTATGTGAGTCAAAGAACTTTCTAGTCCATAATGCGTTAGATTAAATAAGTAATTTATAATACTATGGCCCCTCAAATTTCATTGGCCAGTGGAACTGACCAAATTCAATAATACATTACCTAGTATTGAAGTGAATTATAATAACTTATTAAATATTCTTACTAACACACCTGAAAAATAGGCATGCCTGCCGTATTGCCAAGGTACCTTCGAATTGTTCTCACTCTGTAGAATACTCATAGATTAGTTCTCAACGGAAATACATTATCAATTATGAATGCGGATCAGATTGATGATTGGTCAAATATACAAATATTGGTGCAAAACAACAAACTTTGCTTGCCCTGGCAACATTCTATAACATGACATTGAAAATATAGCTTTGAGCATATTTGTAACTGAAAAGAAAGTATATTGTAAATTGCCACACATTAGGAACTGTTGTGTTTATTTGGTATTTAAATAATACATTATTTTAATGAATAAAGAAAGCTGTTTACTACAGTAAAGTTGGATCAGCATAAATATAAATATTTAGAGGATACCTTACATATATAACTTACATACATACCTTACATACACATACACATTCACACCATTTGTCAAAAGTTACCGCTACTTAGCGTATGAATCGGCTTGTTATTATTTTAGATTAATTTCATGACGTGTCACCTGTTTACCTGACAGTTAAGCCTCTTCTTATGACAGTTGAGAAGTAGTGGTTTTTTAGCACTTCGTCTTACTACCCGCTCAAGCTACATGTCTATGTACTAACTACGCTAATGAGTTAGGGATGAATAATATTGACTTGTAGAGGAAGTAAACCCATATTTTCATGAAGGTAGAGTGTAAAACTATTTTGTAAAAACCACCCTCAGTACACCTGACCAGGATTCGAACCTCGATATCCCCGTCATCAGCAGAGGAGTGTTAATTGTGTCACTAATCACGTAGTAAGTTATTAGGAACTGGATGATTTACAAGTAGAGACGAAGTTGTAATGCATTTGAACAATAGGTTTGTATTTGATGAGCTGACAGGAAATTAAATTATCCTTAAATTTTAAATGAGCACATGACTACGTGAATAAAACGCCGGACTCTTGGATTGGCTTTTCAATTATTTATAACTGCACTATATCTAAGGGTCCGTGGTTTGATTCCTGTGTTCACGTTTCATTTATCAATTTATGGACGGCTAAATCCATTACAAAAACTAGTTTCCATCTTCTAAGAGTCGCTGTTAATGTTTTTGTCGTTAGTTTTCTTCCATGCAAGTTAATTTTTTTGATCATAAAGGAACATGTAATGGAGGGTGATCGTTAAGGAACTACATTCTTAATAGGTGAGATGAGTACTTTTTTTTGATGGCCAAATATGCATGAACATATTTAAATAATCTAAAGATAAAAATATGCATCTACAATTTAAGATAAGGCCCCAAACTATTGTATTAGTTTTACTTGTAAGACCAATATTTTAACTAAATTAAACGCTTAGATATGTAATCAATTTAGTAACTTAAAAATTAGGCTTATGCCTACTGGCCCATAATACTACCTTTAAGTTTCATAATCTAGCTCTATGATAGCATTGTACACTTTGACATTCTTTATTTGAAAATGTTCGTATTTCTGGACTCAAAATATTATCAGGAACAGACCAAATCATTTTTAAAGCAGTAGACACACATTATTTAACTATTTCTATAGAGAGGGGTGGATACATTTTCAATGAGCCTTTCTAGTGAATTTCAACTAAAAATTAATTACTTTAAAAGTACTTGATAGAAATTAAAATATATATAGCCTAATGATATTTACAAGTTAGCAAAAATACTATTTATATGGGTTAAAATAGTCAAAATTTCCCCAAAGACGGAATATTCCTGAAGCATACAAATAGGTAGGTCTATATACCAAATATATATATATATATATATATATATATATATATATGTTCATATGAGTTTCAGAACTAAATTAAATTGAATTTAATATAATACATTTCATCAATTACCGAACGATTCTGTTAAAAAAAAAATCGCATTCCATTCACTACGGCCGGCTATAGTTCCTCTCTGGCTAGAGTCAGGTGTGCGAACCATTCGTCTAAAGCTACCGGTACATCAGAATGAAAGCTCTGACCCGATACATCTCTCTTATCCTCAGAAGTAATCCATGACGCACATCCAAGATTCACTCTTCCCGCTCCTTCCCATTTTGTTTGCATTACGTAGATCCTTGTGGTTCGCAAATCTCCCGAATATCCTCAATCCGCTGTGCACCTTACTTTGTCCGCTTCGGTCGAAACGACAAACAACCGTCTTGTGTTCTTATTTCACAAGGGAGAATGTAAAACAGGAGGAAATAGGAGCCTGCGGTATCGCAATAAAGAAAGAACTTGGATGAACGCAGTAGAAAATAGGTGCCATTTCTTTTTCCTTCGTGACATTGGAATCTTCTTTGGGACCAGCTACGCATCCATTGATGGCTCATAGATAAATATAAAGCTTTAAATTGATAGTCATTAGGTTTTCTGTATGTTACAGGAGGTCTACATATGAATACGATGTATCTATAGGCTGCCCATGTCATAGGAAAATGCCATAAACTATAATATATATATAATTATTATTTACGGGCAGCATTGAAGCGTTTTCGTTTCGTGCCCCTCGTTGTCGAGTCAAATTGAAGTGTTATTCTTGAGGCCCTTCTGTATCTTAACACGGTTACGTTATATTATTTCGAATTCTTGTTTCATGTTTTTATTTTTTTATTCTCATTAGAATTATAATAATGTCAGTTTTACATTATTCGCACACCAGGTCTATTTTAGAATATAAACACAGATTTATTGATGATATTTATTTTATTTGAATGTAATGACACACGATTCAGAAATTATTCAAAATGTTGTTTACACGCGGCAGTTTTAAAGTTTGAATTTGAATGTTAGCGCGTCGTGGACCTTACGTACAGGGAGGTTGCAGGCCTAATAAGAAGTGACGAGGGGGGAGCCTTTTTTCCTTGTATAGGGTCGGAGAATAAGGCTTCCAAAAGCTTCCTATTTATATAGATTTCACCATTATTTCACAAGCTTTGAAACGAGAAAAAGAAACAAAAGTTATTTGGGAGTGGCAATTACTCCGAAGAGGGGTGTTAGACTGGTGACAGAGAGCCGTTGTCAACAACATAAAAAATAAAGTAGAATGACCACCCAGGTTTGTTATAAGGTTTTATAACACATATGGATTCATTGAGTTTAATATTTTACAATTGTTCATTAATTTGATTTATATTAAGGGTGAGAACGTTTTGATTTGAAATATTACGAAAGGGAAAATCTGTCATTACAACACGTCTTAGATAAACTCTAGGGCGTCACTCGCGCAGTACCTAAACTAGACTGCCGATGACGGGGAGATTGGGTTTTGAATCCCGGTCGGTTGTATTGAAGGTAGTCTTTCCTAATTTTTTCAACTCTCACTCCACGTAAATTCAAAAACATTTACTCTTAATTCAACCTTCCTCATTCTTAGCGCATTAACGTTATTAGTACATATGCATACAATCCGAACGGGTATTAATACGCGGTGCTAAAAAAAATTCTTAATATATGTCAGGGCTATACGTGTTTTTACCCTTATGAGGTGAATATGATGAAGGTAGAGTTTTTAAAAGAAATCTACCAGTATTTCAGTGATACCTTAGTAAATTTAGACGGGATACGAATCCCGACTTTCGCCTCACTAGAAAACCAGACCGTGTGGTACTTTGTCTCTATGCCCATCAGTGTAAGTAATTTATTGATAACATTGTTGTAAGCGTCCAGCTTTTAAGAGTATAATTTAATTAACTTGTATATTCAATCAGTATAGATCTTTTAATAATATTTATTTAACTGGCTATTCAAATGAATGGTGCTTAATAAACTTGACAATTCTATTAAGAATATAATGTGACAATTCAAACTGCAGTTTAACCAGAAATAGTTTAATCATCTGAACTTATAAATATTCAATATATATCCTGGTTAGGGATTCAAACCCAGGATCTTAAAAAGCTTACGAATCTCCCATTTCAGATTTCTGATATAATTTATTGTTTTAGCACCGCTTTTTACTACCAGTTTTGTCTGTATGAATTAAGTTAATGGGTAAGTGAACGAGTAAGGTTTAATTTAGAGTAAGTGTCAGTACATCTGACCAAGTTTGAACTCCTATCTCCCCGTTATCTTCAGTTGAGTCTATTGCGAGAGTGACGCCTTACCCACGCGGCCACTGAAGCGGGTTTTAATATTACTAAGCTAGGGGTAAGGTGTCAGACTTCTGTGCTAGGGGTCCGGGGTTCAATCCTCGGTCCCGGCACAGATTTATCTGATTGCCAAACCCTTCCTTNTCCTCGGTCCCGGCACAGATTTATCTGATTGCCAAACCTTTCCTTAACCTCTGACAAGATGTGTATTAATCACAACTTGTGAATGTGTGGAATGCCAGGCCTCCACCGTGGTTCGGATCCCACGTTAAACTGTAGGTCCTCCATTTCATCTCACAATCACCCTGCCATTACACATTAGCGTAAGTGCGTACAACCCGCACGGGTAGTAAGATGTGGTGCTAATAATAATAGTAATAGTAATAATTAAACTATTGATCAACTGTATGGATAATTTGAGCACTCATTAGCGTAGTCAGTGTCCCTGAATATTTCAACAAGGTGCTCTCTTAGCTATAATTACTCATTAGTGTCACGGCTGTGGTCTCGAAGGAAATAGTGATAAAGGACTCCACACACCAAGACGAACGCGAGGACGAATGCGATCCGTTGGCGAACTTATAAGCACACACCGCGCAATCAAAGAGCGATCAAATGACGAGTGGCGTGGTTCTGGTTGAGATCTTCATAGCGATGGATGTGTGTGTGTGTGTAATTTACGCTGGTGAAGAATCACATTACTTCTTCTATACATGTCTCACCTCTCATTCCAAACATATAGCCTATTTCTTCCCACTTCCTGTTCGTTCTTATAGCCATTCAATTTCATACCGTACAATATGTCATTCTCTTTAACAGCTTCTATGAGCCTCTCTGCGGTTTCTGGATCCATACCGATTAGAAAGATATAAAACAAAAAACAAGAAAAGCTCGGAACCCCCACACGTGGCCTCAAACTTCATCAAAATGGCTGCTGCCCGCTGATAAACAGAGGCGAACAACCCGACATGAGCGATCAGTCCGTGCATCTGACCGCGCAGCCCAGCTTGTTTGCGCAAACAGCCCGCTCGCTGGTGTGTGCCACTACATTTACCTCCATGTGTTAGGTAGTCCACACTCCCACGAATCTGACCGCGCGGCCCAGCTTGTTCACGCGAGCAGCTCACTCGCCAGTGTGTGTCACTGCATTTACCTCCATGTGTTAGGTAGTCCGCACTTCCGCACATCTGACCGCGCGGCCCAGCTTGTTTGTGCGAATAGCCTGATTGATTGTGTGTGCCACTGCATTTACCTCCAAGTGTTAGATAATCCGCGCATCTGACCGCGCGGCCCAGCTTCTCCGCACGAACAGCCCGCTCGCCGGTGTGTGTCACTGTATTTACCTCCATGTGTTAGGTAGTCCGCACTCCCGCGCATCTGACCACGTGGTCCAGCTTGTTCGCGTGAACAGCCCGCTCGCCGGTGTGTGTCACTGCATTTACCTCCATGTGTTGGGTAGTTCGCCTCCGCGTTCGTGCTCACTCACGCGTTCGCGTTCGCCTTGGTGTGTGGAGTCTTTAAGTGTATCTTGCATATGAATAAATCGGATAGTTCAGTCCGTAGATTTGTGGCATATTGAGCTAGTGGTACATGGCTCACCAACAATTTGTTCAAGACCATTATAAAATATACTATTATATTTTAGATGAGAACAAATTGTCATTCCTTGAAAGTTTTCTCATCTGGTTCTACAAATAATACCATTAATTTATATTTTTACACTTGGCTTACATATATTTTTTAAATTACTTACTAGACACCATGTCATTTTCTAGTAACATAACGACGTAGTAGGTTCATTGAAATCAAATAAACAAAGGATTCGTACCAAAATGAATATAGCCTCAAAATAAAATCTAGCTTAGTAAAAATAAATGGAAACAGTTTACTCTTTTTCATTTTAGAGTGTTACAAACACACAGGATGCAAATATTCTAAATTGCATGTATATATTTTACTTAGAATGCACCAATAAAACTGCACCTTTAAGAATAAATTAAATTCATTAAAATAATGTTAGGATTTTGGTAGGAGGAGACTTTTAGATAACACAAACATATCATATTAGGTTAACTATAATACAATTTGTAGCATTTGCTACAATTAAAGAAGAATCAAAACGGAGGGGAATGAATTACTTACCCCATTTCACCGTTCCAGAACCTCACGACTTCAGTCCAGCGACACAACAAATACACATCCGAGCAAGACCACGACACGTAACGCACTAATAGAACCCACCCAAGTTCGAATGGCGACCGCTAGAGGTCGCGAGATAGTGGAACTTTCCAAAAAGTTTAAGAAAGGAAGTAATACCAGTTTCAGTCTATAGAAGAATAGTCTAGAACCTTGGAGTTTGTTCTCAGAGCTTGTTGTTATGCGTATTCCTCCCGTTTGTGATTCAAATATGTTCCCCCACCTTGCCCTTTGCCTTCCATGTTTCTCTGGGTTTTTAAGCGTATATATAACGCCGGTATGACAACATGACCGGCACTCTTGGACTTGACTTTGGATTGAGGAATTCGTAGCCTTGGCTACACGATCTAAAATGTAATAAAAATTTAACTTTCGGCTTGATTAATTTTTTTTAATGTAATCTTTTCAAAATTTAACTTTTCGACCTATTATTTTTTTTTTTATTGTTATCTTCATGTATCAGAGATTGAAATTAAATTTAATCATGGATAATGTTTCGAGGTGGTTCATAGACCGTTATATTGATGTTAGAGATTATTACTAAGTTTGATACATATCGAATATCACTATTATGTCCGGGAGACAAATAGATAGTTAATTGTGTAACTAGACCGGATAAATCTGTTTGTCTAATAATATTAATTTTGTGAATTTCATTCTGTATTTTTAGCTATTAGGAGAAAATATTAATTTAATATTTAAAATAGCTTTGCAAATAATCTTGTTCTTTCTTAAATGTTTATTTGCTGTGGAAATTGACTTCATGAAAGAAAAATGAATTGAGGCTATTTTCTTCTTGGCGAAGACTGATAAAAGCCTAGATTACCCTCGGTCTTATTTAGAATACGACCAGGTTGAAAATTATATATATACTAGCGGACCCGACAGACGTTGTCCTGCCCGAACGTTGGCTTTTAGTTTGGGTGGCATAATTGATTTCAATAGTAAAACAAATACTATGTGATCATCACAATTACAAATTCACAATGAACTCCAATTAGTGACTTACACAAATATTACAAATTCAGTGTTTGTCAAGACAACATACAAAATAAAACATCTTTTCATTTTTGGCATTTCGCCCACAACTCCACAAATATCAGCTGTATCGAGAAACAAACATAATTATGAATTATTCTCAGAAGTTCAATAATTCATGAACTTTTCAGGAGGTTTTAACGGTCAACTATTGATTAACTTATTAATATTATATTCATTATTATAAATATTGGGGTGGTGGTGGTGGTGGTGGTGGTGGGGTGAAATTTTGAGGCTACATGTTCTGATGTGCAAAAAATCTAAAATAAAAAATTCCCCCC
>CABFWB010000210.1:129044-180675 GCA_902151455.1 Timema bartmani
AAATCCTAGAGCCCGATTGCAGCGCCACCTACCGGGTCCAATTGTGAATCTAAACCATCCACAGACCCACTCAAACACACCCACAAAATTTCATCAAAATCGGTCCAACCGTTTAGGAGGAGTTCAGTGACATACACACGTACAGAAGAATTATATATACTAAGATATATTTGACTTGTTGAAATATTCTCAGTTATTTGTAGGTTGAGTCATTATTATTATGAGTTTTAATATATTATGTTGGCCAATAGATGTCATGAGAACTAATGAAAAAATTAAATTTGCTTAATGTTTTAAGTAAACTTACTAATGTTAAGAAAGATATATATTAACTTTGATAGGATCTTTTATATAAAACCAATATACCAATATTTGATCTTCAAAATTTTATCATTGTACGCATATAATAATTTTTTCTTAATACCATCATATATGGTTTATCTTTATATATATTTAAATATATTACTTATGAATAAACATCCTAAATAAATTTATTGCCTTTTTCTTGGTGGGTTCACGTTTTAAGAGGAACCCTTAGGATTTGTTTTTGTGCTTTTTATTTATTATTGCTTATTTTGGGGTTTAGTTATTTATTTTGTAAATACTATCAGGTTTATATAATGAGGGCACGAGGACGATCGTCAGATTATTACTTCCGCAACTAGGTGAGCTGCATGCGCTGAGTTACAGTTGTCTTTTCTCAGATGATTGAAAAAACAAGGCACTCAAACGACTCCCTCTGATTGTGTTAATGCTTTTGTTTTTTTACTGTTTGGGCCTTCTGTTTTGTTGGATTGTTCAAGGAGGTCCCGAATTTTACGATACTACTAAGTGTTATTTTATAAGTATTGATATTATGTATCAATAGTGACAGATACAGATCAAATTTCTTGATGTAAGAATATTTGGAAGAAGATCTAGTAACTTTTCTAGCCGTCTTCCTATGTACATTGGCCTGTATATAAGTTAGTATCGTTATAAAGTTTCATAACTGGCCAAGTTAAAAAAAAACTGATTGCTTTCGCCTTAACAAAGTAATTATTTCTCCACAGAAATCAGTGGGGGAAAATCTTGACAAGGATTGCAAATATTTAATAACGTTTCAGCTCTACTGTAAGGTTGTCAATCAAACAGAAACAGGGTGGGAACTCCTTCCCTCTCTCAACTTGAGTTTGATGAATTTATAGCCCGGTAGATCGAACATAAGTCTGATATATATCTTTATCTTTCTCCCCTTCTGGCTTTTGCCCAAGTTAAGATTTCACTTAGGGCTCCCCCAACTGACTATTGAAAGAATTCAAACAACCCTAATGTTCTCTTTCTTGTGTGTTTCTTTTTTTCCATAGAAAAGGAACGAACGTGGTTTTTAAGGTCACAGGTGTTTCACTTTGGGTAATTCGTTATAAATCATGAGCCCCGTGACACTTAAAAAGCTTTTCAGATCCTGAAGAGACGGTATTTTTTACACTTTTATATTGTACTCCACAGACAAATGTTCATTTTTTTTTGTCATTTGCAATTCCTTGCGTTTCAAGGAAGTATAAAACAGAGAATGTAGAGGTATGTACCATCTAACTTCTTAAAATACAACGCATGCATTCTTGAAACTTAAATTTTAGAAAATAAAGTTGCTGTTTTAAGAAAAAGCTGTGTAGAATATTGTTATAATTACAATAAATTGTTTTAAATTTACTAGCTACAAATACCCTACGTTTTCGAGGTGAAGGTTATCTAATCAAATTTCCTCAGATTTAAGGTTAAATTTCTCCTTTGTCATAAATTTCGATAAAAAATTAATCACTTCTACCATATTTTCTATAATCTTTTCTCTTTAACTGAATTGGTGTTCATGATGCATCAAGCTCTCAATAAATTTTCTAATGCATTCAAGTAGAACAGCCTAAAGATTTCCCTTAGTATGTGTGTAAAGCTGTGGTTTCCTTGGCTTATAAGTTTTGTAGTTACCTGATTCAGTGTTCACTTAGTCTAAGGTATAAGGTATTTCAAAAAATAAGCTAAATCTGATCACTCTGATGTTTCACTAAGTACACACGCAAAGTTTCAACTTTCTATCTTTCTTGATATTTGAACTACTCACATCAGTAGTCATGGGGTTTAAGGCGTTAATTTACAGTACATATAAAAGAGTACCCCATACGTGAACACACCCTAAGGTTTCCTTAAGTACTTAAGTCCATTCCAAATGTAATTCTGCTATTTTCAAACCTTTTGTTTTAGTAGTAACCAGGTCAGCGTTCAAGCCGTTTAAAATGTAATACTGTCAATATAATGTAGACGTTATGCACTTTCTCAAATTTCATTATGCACAGTACATTTGCAAAATTGGCATATTCTGTGTTTTTTTGTTTCATAGCTATCCACATGGCTTGTACAGGGTTTTAAGGCGTAAAATTCACAAAATACGTAAAAATTAAAGAACATACGTCATAGGTGCACATCCTTCGATTCACCTAAATATGTATGCCACGTTTCAGATTTATAGGTTTCTTGGCTTTGGAGTTCTAGTGCCTACACACACGCAGAGCCACATACTGTACTTCCAAACACACAAATAAACATGATGTTGGAATCATGTTTACAATATAATATATGAGAAGTCATGTTCAAATATAAATGATGTGGTTGGTTAATAATCACTTAATATAAATATGTAAGGTTAACAGTGTGATTTATTAAATTTTTTAAATTATTAGACTATTATGTATAGTATTTTTATAAATATTGGAAATTGAAAATAGAAAATTAATATAATTGAGCTTAAAGAATAATAGAAACAAACTAGACTTTGAAGCATTAGTGGATAAACATTAATAAATAAACTTTTAAAAAATTGATATGGATTTAAAACTGTATGCTATTAATGCTTTTTTTCTATCTGTTTCTGACTTTTGAATTTTTCTCATATTACACTAATTTAGCCAGGAAAAAAAAAGTTTAAAAAAATCTATAGTTCACATTAAGAAAGGATGAAAAACCATTAAATGCTTTTTTGAGGGTGGTCCGTTCAATATGATATTTATTATTATGTTCTCTTCACTGGTGTCTCTTAGACACACTACATTTTTTAATTGATCCATCAACGACTTGAAGAAATCAGAATAATATTAGAGCTATTGATTTAATAATATGTCTTATTTTAAATCTATAAAATGGTTCACATTTACATTTATATTTAAATGTTTGAATAATGGAACTTTATTTATTCTAACTGGACAATTCTTTGACATACACGTCTGCTAATGTTCCGCGATAGCTTTATCCTAATATATTAAAGTGTGGTCATTTTACAGACCGTTAAGATTTAGTCTATCTTGTTTTACTGTAATATTATTATTTTTTAATTTCCTAACATAAAAATAAGTTTTAAGTTATTTTAGTAATTTCAAAAATCCTTATGAAGAAAACTAAGAGTGTATAAAGATTTTAATCAATATTATTATGTTTATTAAATATGTATGATCAACACATAACAAAATACCAAATAAAGTAAATGCCAAACTAGTTTTATAAAATAATGTGAAACAAAACCAGTCTTATATCACTCCGCACACGAAACAGGCCTGTTCTCGTCACGCATTATTAAAATTCTGTATCTGTAGCTTTGGCGCCGGTATTTTCGAATCCCTCTCCAAGACTATAGGACGATTAATAGGGTAGCAGAAACCACTTTCTCCCTCTATTACCATACCATTCTATACCTGCCTACCCTTCTAGTAGCTCTATACTAAAACCACTGATGTAAGAGAAGAAGAAACACCACTGATAAACTTTACGAATATTCACCAATATTATATATTGGTTGTATATTTATATAATAACCAAAATTATGGGATTATATATATGTTGATTGTGTTAGTATATATAATATCCAAAGCAGCAGCAAAATTAAAACCTTCATTTCTAAATCGTTACTAAAATATTAATAAAAACTACCATTTTAAAAAATCTAAACACACACAACAAAAACAATAACGCTAAAGTTATAAATTTAATTAAAAAAAACAATTATTTCAAGTCATAGCAACACCTTTTTATCCTTAGTTTCTAGACACGTGCGATACACAACAAAATAAAAGCTACATGACTAAACCATATCCCAACACACACAATAAATAAAGTATCAATCTTAAATGCATTTGCAATGAATTACCAAGCTGGCATAGAAACTACATGATTAAATAAATCTAATCATTTTGATTATAGCTAATAGCACTCGATAGCTGGAAAAATATCTAAACAATTTATTAAATACACATTTGAAAGCTGAAGAAATATCCCTTAATATAATCGTTTGGATTTTTATCCGGAAAGCCTAATTTCAAAATGGGTGGCGGCACTGTTTAATTCTTGTTCTACTTTAGTTTATATCTTCTTTTATTAAAATTATTATATAGAATTTAATATTTGTAAAAATCATAAGGTTATTGTAATAACATATTACCATAGTTTATCAAATGTTCAAACTAATTAATACCAAGTGCTGAATTTGATATCTACAGAACACATGTCAAAACGCATGAATACATAAAACTATAAGCATGATATTGTATTTTTACCTCCTCAGAGAAGGTTTTTCTTATTGCTAGATGACTAGGCTATTATGTAACTAAGCCTGCCAGTGTTAACTATGGTGAATTCTAATAAAAAGCTAATTTAAAAAGAAAAAAACACGTTTTATTGGACAGCATTGATAATATCTACTTTGTTATTAATATTAAATGATAGAGTTTGACATCAATCAAAAGTGACAACTAGGGATCAAGTAACTTGACATATGGATAAACGAAAATTGTTTTATTAGCTTATTTAGCAATCAATAAAGATTCTTCCAATTAGAATCGGACTGTATATTCTACTTCCGCAGTAAAAATCTTATCTGAATGTTAAAATAGTTACTAATATTCATTTTTGTGTATTCAAGCGTCAAACCATGTGCTATGCACTTGTCATTTTTGACATAATTTAAGATACATAAATGATTTTTATCAATGTTGACTAGACTTACCTTTATTATTTGTGTGATCTAGATTAGCGGTTCCCAACCTTTATTCGCTTGCGGACCCCTTGGCAACCCATTTTCATAAAGGTACTCTTAACTTTTAGCAACGTGTTTAATTACTACAAAAGTAGTTATTTCTGATTTATTTGTTGCAACTTAAAATAAATGAGTTTGTAATGTGATTAAAAAACAATGTGATAAGAAGATGAATCAAGAGTGCCGATATTTTAAGATTAAAAAAGCAAATGTTAGAATAAAAACAAACACATTTAATTTGTTTATTAATTTATTAATAACTATCAAAACTATTTTATGTTTGAAATTGAAATAATTTTCTCGAGGTCAAATATAGAAGAAGGCCCGCATTGCCACTCACCATATCGTTGAGTTAATTTCATAACTTTTGATTGATCTTTTGTTTTACACTGCAGGCAAATGTCTCCGCCATAAATCAAATATTTTCGCCTACTCCCAAACGTCCTGGCACGTACTCCACGTTGGAAACCACTGCTTTAGATGGTTATTACCATCGCATAGGAATAGGTTATTTTCGATTTACTTTATAAAATATTTAGTTTTAATTTTAAGGTGTTTTGATTAGTAGAATTAAGCTAAATCAGTTGTTGATCTTTTTACATAAAGTGAACTAAATGTAGGCCTAGCGGTATAAGGCGTCAATCTCGAGTTATATTGACTGTTGACGGGGATTGGGGTTTGAATCCTAGTCGGGTGTACCAAGGGTGGTTTTCCCTCAATGGTTTTCCACTCTCCTTCCACACAAATTCGGGTAGATTACCTAAAGAATGCTTCCTTCCTCATTCCCACTCCATTAGATAAAATATATATTGTATACTAAAAATAATGAAATTTGACAATCTGTTTAGCGAACTCGTAAAAAAATAATCCTGAATACAAAAATGGTATTTTGGAGGAAATTTGATCTATTTAGTGTTTGGTGTTAGCCCAAAAATTTGAACATTGGTAAAAAATTTAATCTAAATCTAAAAAACCCTAGAAATCTAAAGAAGCCTTTATATTAAAATGTTCGTGTTTATAGTCATAATGATATTTTTGATAGTTAAATATCTAAAATAATTACTAGCTAATGTGGATGTGCCAATGTAATAGTAATATACGCTACCTTTATTAATTTATGTGTTCTAGAAGGTTATTCATATTGAAATCCGACTCTATTCTGTCTACTAAAAACCACTAACTGAATTGTCCTCTTCTTGCTAATCCAATGAGGTGGGTGTATAGTATCTAGCGGGAATACAACATCTATCACTGTCCATCAACTCTGTCAATACGTGCCACAGGGAAATAGAAGGGGGGACCAACACATTTTAATACGTGGGAGGGAGAGGAGGGAAAAAAGAAATTGAGGGGGCTTTCTTTTCAATGATGTTCCCGTTAATTCATCACCTGTCCTAGACAAAAAGTGTACATTACTCTTGTTTTGGATTGGGGAGAAGGGGGTGTAGGAAATTGCCTTTTTCCATTGTTACATACCGTGGGTTACAATTCGATCAAGTAAGAAAGAGTGTGTTACGTTACATTACGTAAAAAAGTAAAATATTATGCTGTACATTTAAAAAATAAATTATGTAAAACATTACATAAAAACATTTTATAAGGTAGAATAAAATTATTTACTAAGCGTTAAAAGCCGCAATTATTTTCAAGAAATAGAATAAAATTAACCATTCAAATAAGTATAAAATATTAAGAATATTTTGGAATTTTAGTGGCTCACTGAGGGAAATATAACCAAATCTTGTTTGCCATCTGCGTATTATACATGTATATCTCATAAATGATTCTATGGAAGATACAAAATAAAATTTGATATCACAATTGCATAAATAAAGAGTTGTGTAGGCATAATAGTGAGTTGTTACATGTAAGATAACTATAGTCCTATTTTAATCTTTTAATAATAAAACAAATCTTTTTCAGGCCAAAATTTATACGCCCAATTTTACTATACTACTACTGTTATCCATAGGGATCTACCTTTAACTTGCGTAAATAGATTAATCTGAATAATAATTTACATAAGACAATTCCAGGTAATTTAATTTTGATTATTCTTTTAAATAACTCCAGCACATACAATATTTTAGCCTAAGAGCCTCAAACTATCTACATTCATTCAAAACTTAGCTAAAATGATTGCAAGCTAATAGTATATTGCTGCAATTATTATAAGTTGAGATGGGAGGATCGAATCCTCGATTACTGGAATCCCTTTAATCCTATCATTTTAGTGATTCGTAAATTTTTATTTTCTCGCTATCTCACAGGTAGATAAAGTGTTATGATCGTCAAAAAAATCGAACTCGAGATTTTGATGAATTTAGACGTTTCATGACCCCCAGAATCCGAAAAAGTTGTTTTTGAATTTCCATCTATCTGTTTGTATGTACCTCCAACTAGAGCCTAAACTATTCTACCGATCGGGCTAAAACTTGGTATCTAGGGTTTTCATATGGTTGCCCTGATGGGTTTTTGGAAGTGGATATCTAACCCTAAAATGAAGGGTAGTTTACTGAAGGGCAAAAAGAGAAAAAGTAGATTTTCTCAAAATCGGCTATAAAGATTTTGATTAAATTTCATCTCAAAACATTGATAAGTATTCCAAACAAAATAGCTACTCTCAATATTTCGGCAAAATGACTTTAAGGGCTCCAGTCTGATGTGTAAATTATAATTTTTTTTTATCATATCTCCGAAACTATTTGAGATGTGAAATTACTTATCATTACACATATGTATATCTATTTATAATACAAATATTTTATTCGAAGTATATTTTTATAAAACCAATAACTTTCAATCTATGCGCAAATATTTAATTTTTTTGGCTTTTCGGACACACAAGGTAAAGTATTGCGACCGTTAAAAAATCTAACCTGAAATGTTGATGGATGTCGACGTCTCATGAACCCCCAAACCCTAAAAAGTGGTATTTGCAATGCCGTCTGTCTGTGTTTTTGCTTAGTCTTAAAATTAAGAGTAGTTTATCTAAGGGCAAAAAGAGAAAAAAATCAATTTTCTCAAAATCTGCTCTAACGATTTTGATTAAAATTCGTATCTAGGCGTTGATTAATATTATAAATTGGCTATTTTCATTTTCCCATGAAAATGACTTTTAGGTTACTTTACAGAAGCGGAAATTTTCGTGTTTACTCAACTATTTGAGATACTCAATAACTTATTATTGCAAAATTGTAGTACTATTAAAAATAAAAAACTTTTATATGAAATATATTTCTATAAAACCAACAGTTTCCGAGATATTGGCAAATATATTAATACCATTTTGTGAGCTTTAGTTGTAAAGATATACTAAAGTTTTAACGCAATAATTATCTAATGCCATAGAGTAAGAAATGAGTACGTCTGTCAAAATGTGTATGTTCCCTTTCTTTCAACCTCTTAGGAGAAATGTTTATATAACAATGATCTATCTTTATCATTTTAGATTCAATAGTCAATACTTACCTATTTTAGTCTATCGGTCAAAGTTTATAAATGAGGAATTTAATAGCAATGCAATAACCATAGATGTGCAACCCCAGATAAAATGTCGAAAATTTTAACCGGAAGTCGAAATTTTAATACGAAGTGTTGACTCTTAAAGACCTAATACTAATCTTTTTTATCGGTCCAAACATACAAATGAGGACAGTAATTCTTTAAAAATAAAATTTAAAAATTTAAAACCGGGATTCAAAAAATGTTTTACATAAATATAGTGCAATTTTTGCTTGGGTTTGCTAGTGTATATTATTTCGTTTCACATATATTACGAGCTTTGAGTAAATATCTTCATTTTTAAACAATAGAGCGAGGAAGTCCGTGCGGAGTTCCGTATCATTTATTTTAAAGAGATAGCATGAATACCATTATGAAGGCGTTGACTTCAAATCACAATATTGAGCAATTGGTAACGGTAACTACTATATAGATTTGTGTAGTCGAGAAAATAAAAACTCACACAGATAAAAAATAAAATGTTCTTATTATTGACTTATAAATGGTTATTCTTATTTTTTATGGCTTACCAAATATGACAAAACAAAATAGCATATATGAGGGAAACCAATTCTTTAACAACATTTTTCAAAATCAAATCTTAAATATTTTGATCCTACTAGAATTGTGCAATTTTAAAGATTCAATGACTCGAATTTGGATACGAGATTAGAAAGAAAATTTTGGATTCGGATTCGATAAATATACGATTCGATCTATTTCTTAGTATAAAGAATCACATTTTCCAAGAAGAACTGAATACATAGTATCAAGTTTGTCAGGTTGTTACGTCATAGAGCACGTTGTTCCGAATAATTTTATAATGCAATGATTAAAATATAGATTTTTGCTTGCTATTTCACTATCCAAGAAATTAGGTGGCTAAACAAGTATCCCTGTGAAATTCTTAAGTAGAAATAGTAGACCTATTTTAAAATGTAATTTTATTATTATTATTATTATTATTATTATTATTATTATTATTATTATTATTATTATTACTAAGATTTGCATTATTCTGCCTTATATATATATATATTTTGTGTTTGAAATGATATCAAAGCTTTTTCATTTTCACTACTACTCTTTAAAAAGATTGTTTATTAATAATATAATTTTTATTATCTTTAAGTAAGTATTTATTTGTATATACGTGCAGTTATTTAGCTACATTATGATTGTTAATTCTATTTTCTTATGTATTTAGGATTACATGTCAGATACTTGTGTATTTTTTTAGAGCTGGCTTGTCATAGGTCTCACGACTATTGGCCAGCACAATAATAAATTAAATTGGAATTGAATGGTTACTATTACTAACATTATTATTATTATTATTATTATTATTATTATTATTATTATTATTATTATTATTACTACTACTACTACTACTACTACTACTACTACTACTACTACTACTACTACTAAGGAATACCTGTATCATTAATTACTATCTGGTTGTTTATACTTTATTGTGAACTGTTCCCAAAAAATAATTATTGTTAATAAATCGTCATTTTTTCACTTCCTTTTTATGTTTAAATATGTTTATTGTAATCACTGGTATACAAAGATGATGTATTTATTATTTAATTTGCAAGATAAAATATGTTAGTCTTTATCATCAGTTCTAGCTATTTATAGGTCTCGACTGTTTACTAGCACTTTATTAAAGGAAAATGAAAATAAAATTAAAGTTATAACACTTACTGATTGTAAAAACTATCAATCTTTGTAACAACACTTATCAATATTCAAATTTTCTTTTGTTCCATGACAACTATTTATCTAAGTATATTATGTACACAAAAACACTCTAAACTTTTAGTTGAAATTTAGATAGCCAAACTAAGATATAAATATGATTAAATACACATGGATTGTACTCAAAAAGGGAGTATATTATATTACGTATATATGTTTTGTTCCATTGAATTTCAATAATTTTACCAAATAATTAATACACTTTTAATATTAAACACAATAATTTAATGGATTTAAAAGAGGTTTTTTCTCTTTTATTTAAAGCTTAGTTTTCATAAACAACTATGTCAATCTATATGATATTAC
Source organism: Timema bartmani (assembly GCA_902151455.1). Lineage (NCBI taxonomy): Eukaryota > Metazoa > Arthropoda > Insecta > Phasmatodea > Timematidae > Timema > Timema bartmani. The sequence continues at coordinate 139,675 of CABFWB010000210.1, forward strand.
AAATATGTTGACGGAATCTGCTATTCGATACAAAGTTGGGTCGGGTATTTGCGACAACCTTAAATAAATACCTCGCACGAGACTAGGAACCAATATATAGTCCACTGAGGGCTGAACTCATGACCCTGAGCGAGAGAGAGAGTTATAACAGACCCCTCAACAGGGAACACGTGACACTTTCCCGCAGGATTGGGTGTGAGTATCGCCCTGTAATTACATGCATGTTAATGAACGAAACCGCCGCAGGCTACCGCAGCACAGAACCAAACTATTCTCGCTGGGATTAGAACCCCGGATACACAAACAGGTGGTCTTTGGGGAGGGAGACGTCGATACGACAAACACCAAACACCAAACAAGCTCACATATGTTATACGATTCAAAATTTTATAAATATCTATATCGATTTATTCGGTTGGATCAACTTTTAATTAAGCTTTTTTGTATCCTACTTATAGCTACATGTTTAGTGATCATAGAGATTAAAATATGCCCCATCAGTGACTATAATATTCTTGTTTGCCGGTGATTGTGAGGTCAGGGCTTGAATTCTAGATGGATATACTAAATGTATGTTATAATTCTCTTCATGTAAATATCGATTGTTAATGCACATTTTCTTTAAACTCTACCTTTATTTTCACTCCCCCATTTAACTAATCAAGTTCGAATATCTCGGACCAGAACTAACATATTTATATAATTTTAGTTATATTCGTTTTAATTGTAGTAAGGATAAATATGAAATTAATATTATAAGGAACGTACTTTGGTAGAACGGCAATTAATTGATTGTTACACTTCTTTAGTCAATTAATTGATTGTTACACTTCTTTAGTCAATTAAATGATATAAGTTCATCATCAATGATAATATCAACAACGAAGATATTCTGAACCACATTCATTCCTAATTGGAATTCACAATTGAACTTGTACAAAACAACAGCATCAATTACCAAGATCTAAACATTTCTAAAACCAAGATTAATACCTTTGAATACAAAATCCATAGGAAACCAACCCATAGAGATGCCATTATACCCAATGATTCTAACCATCCTACATCTCATAAATTAGCCACTTTCAATAGCTTGGTTTATAGACTACTTCATATACCATTTTCCAAACAGAATTATAAGAATGAACTTAAAATCATCAAACAAATTTCCACCTTAAATGGGTATTCTCACTCTATAATATATAAAATTCTTCAGAAACAAAAATCCCAATTGAGTAAAAAATCTAACTTCACAAATATTTCAGACAACCCTAACCAACCTAAATGGATAAAATGCAACTATAAAAGCCATGAAACCAATAAAATGACTAAGATTTTTTCAAAAACATAATATCAAGGTAGCTTTCGGAACCAACAACACAATCAAAAAACATTTATCCAACACCAATTTCAACACATAAAATATTTACAACAAAAGTGGAATTTATAAACTAGCCTGTGAATGTAATGCTGCATATATTGGAAAGTCTGGGCAGGCACTTTCTAAACGCTTTTCTGAGCACATAAGTGACTTTAAATATAATAGAACCAAATCAAAATTTGCTGAACACTTAAAAATCTCAGGTCACCAACAAACTCCCATCAACCAATGCATGAAACTTCTCCTACCTTCCACCAAAGGTTTGAAAGTTAATATTGATGAAAATCTCCACATTTACAATACCACTTTCCATCACAATATTATCCTTAATGAACAAACAAAATTTGAAAACCAGTTCCTCACCAATACAATAAAGAACATTCCACAACTTGTAAAATTAAAAACTCAAATTATATCCCACCCCAAAAAAAAACCCTGTCCTCCTGCCATCGTAGTTGAGACCTGTTCGGGCCAGTATCGTGAAGATTAGAACCTGTATTCATTTTTCATCTATCTATACTCAATAGCGCTCACCGACCGTCACACTAGCGACATCTTGAACATTAAAACTTACTTTCCCTAACTTTTCCGTTGATCACATGATCTCTTGTAGAAAATTAATCACAAAGGTTATAAATTTACAAATTACTCGACACAAATCTATTGCACTGTGTTAACAACGGGGATATAATCTCAACCCTAATATGAAGGTAAGCTTGATAGTTTGATTTTGTTCATAATAAATAATAATATAGTAGATTTATCATTCTACCATTTAATTCTACTATTTGATTAAATATATTTCAGTTTTTGGTTAATGTCTTTGTCTCTCAACCTTAGTTGAGTCTCTAATTCTTCTGGATATAACTTTTCATTACTCAATACTTGATATTTCGCATTAGTTTTGTCTCAAACCTGAGAATTCACCGAAACATGTCGTCACCGAAGAGTTGAAACAAACTTTATAAGGAGTGGAATCAAAACATCAGATAAGGAACTTCTCTTTAATTCAATCTTTCAAGTAACATTTTTAATTAGCATTTTTCAAATTAACAATTTTCGTCTATTACACTTCTTTTATAACTACCAATATCTTAAATATAAACAACTTATATGTATTCAACATATCATAACTATTAAGAATAATCTGGATGACACATGTGTTATTACAACAATTTCTTAATTAATCAGTTCGATTGTTAACACGAGCATTTTAAACCTTTGACCCAAATAACAAGTTCTAAATATTATTATAAACAATTATTTTAATTTTGTGGACTATGTTATTAGTTATATTTAATTTTAATATATTTCATGTGTATTTATTTCATCAGCAATTTCATATATGAAAGCTTCATAAATTAAGCACCTGTCAATAAGCTAACTTTATATCAATCACCTTTTTATCAATCTTTTATCAATCTTATTAATTGTATTATAAATGTGTACATTTTCCTTGTTAACTTTTTCTTAGGCTGTTATTGGTAAAATTGATCATTCATATGATTAATTGGTTTGATCCTTAGTCATGTATTAACGCCTCCATTCTAGTCAATTGACAATTTACATTTTTTGTTTTTCAGTATATTCTCTACAATATTCTGTTACCACTTGGTAATATCTTGCAAAATCTACAATTTTACCTATTTATGAAATCAATTTTTTGCCCTTTAACAATCTCAAAGGTGATTCTTAGAAAGGTGTTTATGTCTTTGTAATTGATTTGATTTCTTGATTTAACAATCTCTCTTTGAATAAATTAATTGCTTGTTATCTCCATAAATCTATATTGTTTAACCGACTAATTGATTTAATTTCTTGATAACAATTTCTCTTTGAATAAACTAATTCCTTGTTATATTCATAATTTATATCGTTTAATTGGCTAAAGAAGTGTAACAATCAATTAATTGCCGTTCTATCAAAGTACGTTCCTTATAATATTAATATTTATATAAGTTATACATAATTATAGGTTACACACTATCAATTATTTAAAAATGTTATTTATCTAGTTTATTTATTTAATGTATTTAACGTGCAATTTCTGAACTGGCTGATTATGTCAGCACACGAGAATTTCTATGAGTCACAGCGAAATGTTTACCAATTTTGCCATTTAATGTATTTTCACATATCTTTCATGGTTCCTTTACATGCCAAAATTGACATTGGAGCGATGGATTTACGTCCCCTACAAAGAAAGTTGTGCTACGGATTTTTATCTCTCAAGCGAAATCTGTTGACTCCGGCTGGGTTTGAACCCACAAACATCGGGTCCTGAGGCATCACTTTAATCCAAGACCACCAAGGTTCTTTAAAATATGTTCTACCTGTTGAAAATATCATACATAATACAAAAAAATCAATAGTATATTATATTTTGTGTATTATCTGTTACAATAAATTTCCTTATACTTATTTACTCGATGGCATTAGAAACTCAAAAGTTCATTGCTACACTTACAAAAGTATGCCACCTTCAATTATTGTCATACCCAGCTTTGCCTGGATAAATTTTTTTTAGTTAAATTACTATAATCTTGGTGGAAGATAGCTTTAAATTTTAAAACTTCAACTTCGAAGTTCATATGTTCGTTCACAGGGGCTACTGATTTTTTAAATTTCAGACCTCTGCCTGCTCTAGATACTGCGCAACGCTTATGAAATACAAACAAAAGGTTAATTTTATCAATATAGATAGATGTATCAATGACTTTACAAATTTTGTTATTTCATACATTAGCTTTAATCATATAAAAAAGATTTCATTTAAATATATTAACATTTTCAAAATAAAACTCTACATTATCTGATATATTAAAATTGTCTGATAAGTTTGTATTTTAATATTAAAAGCTCACATATATATTCTCGTAGCTTACATTATTCAGAAGTACGGTGCATAAATGCTGAATATAACGTTTTATACAAATACGTAACCCACAAACTTCCCAATGAAATATTGTGTATTTATATACCACAACGTTAAAATGACAAAATAACGTAGACTCATTGGGAACAAAGCAGCACAATGGTTAGGTTGGGATTTTGGAAACGCAATTAACAAAGTTACACAAATACGTTATGCATGAGTTAGGCATAGTGTTTTTGTCGAGTGTGGGCTAATTATTATAGGAGGTCGAAAGGCAAGAGGGCTGTTGGAAAGGGGGTAAGGGAGGATAGTAGACTAACTGTACATTATACCTTNCCTAAAACCCCATTTCTACTCTCTCGCCCCCCCCCCCCTCAACGGAAATATTTTCTCGCGCTAGTTGTTCTATTAGTTCACAATGAAGCTCCGAGCCTCGGTAATTGATTATTGAATCAGCTCCCTCCCACTATAGAAATTGTAACGTCATTTAACGACCGCGTGGCAATAAAGTCTCACTATAATATGCCATTAGCTAGAAACTTGTTGGGGTATCGCTATGTTCCAGGAGAATGTGTCGAGAAGGAAGTTAGCCTGGCTTCTAAATATTCTAAATTCCATTTAGTTTACTTGAAAACTTGAGTCATTCTTCAAGTACGGGCTTATAGTCCAGTATTTTTTGGATGGAAGGTCCTATCATTTATCGGAGTGGGTGGATCGGAATTTGCCTCTCCATGCCACGTCAGAAGTTTGGTTCACTCTCTCCAATTGTTTATGTTTCTTTTTTATGTACCGGAAGACTTGTCATATTTTTGCTGTTTAAATACTACAGACAGGCATGTGTCAAGGATTCGAAATCGAGTGAAAGGGGGAAGTACCGAAACAGTACTGAAAGCGCACAGGCTGAATTCGTGTACACGCTTTGGATTATATCAGAAGCGCACAAGATAGGGGCATCAAAAGCGCACCATTGTTTGTAATATCAGAGACACATATTGCAACACCTAATACAACCTAACCTTACCTAGCCTAACCACTATTGTAAAGAGTAAGGAGTTGTCCCGTGTAGTTTTATTATATTATTAATACAATTATTGTAAAGAGTAAAGGGTTGTTCCCTATATTTATATGTTAATATTAATGTAATTATTGAAACGGAGTTGTTCCCTGTAGTTTTATTATAATATTAAAATAATTATTGTAAAGAGTAAATGGTTTTTCCTTGTAGTTTTATTATAATTTATTGTGATTATTGAAACGAGTAATGAGTTGATCCCTGTAGTTTTATCATAATATTATTGCAATTATTGTAAAGATTAAGGGGGTCGTTTATAATATATGTCTGCCATGTTAATACGTTATGCAGTTGTTTTTTTCCCCTGTACGCTATTGATACAAGGTCTAGGTGCGCTTTTGATCCATACATTTTTGCACTTTTGCTATGAGGTTTGTCCCTCGTGTACGCTTTCTATGTTCTCTGAACTCATCCATAGGTACGTAGATAGGATTCTATGTTCTTTGCACTCATCCATAGGTATGTAGATAGGATTCTATTAGGGAGAAGGGGCAAACAATTCAATCAGCCTCTAACAATGTTTTATAGAAACGTAATATAAAAATAATAATTATTTAAAATGAAAATACTATTAAACTGATAGCAATTTCGGTGTTGTCAAGCGAAGGATGCTGAATCCGGCACTTTGATACGTTTTTAGGTTCAATTGTAAACTTGAATCTAACATGCCGGTTATTTGGCCATGAGATGGGCTTTACAAACAGTTCAAGAGTCAGTTAAAGATCATTGGCTCCTCATTGGAATAGTCCTATTTGATTCCCGAATGGGATATTCTTACGATGTGTTCTCTAAGTTTCGACGTAGCCATGTATATCAAAGTGCCAACGTCTTGCAGTAATAGTGGGTGTATCTTTAGAATTATATGTATTGCCCTTGGTTGAGCTAGCTTGTAAGTCGAGTAATATAAATACATTCAAAATATAAACTAATCTAAAACTATATTTTAGCTCAGTTAAACTCAGATTATAAGTTACTGTGCAGCAAAAACATAATCACAAAAGTGTATATTTCTTAACATAAACTTCAAAGTATTCAAGTTTGAAAGAAAAGATGAAGGAAGGCAGGCGATGGGGGTGCAATAAAACGTCTGAGAGGTCGGTCGGGTTGCCCGTCTAGTAAGAAACGTGCACAAACGTGGGCAATTAGGGTGGGCTTACTTCCAACCCATTCCTTTTCCATTCCTCTTAGAAGATTTTGTTTGGAGCAGGTGGGTTAAACATTCCCTCCATTTTAGAGATCATTTTCGTGTATCACTTTGCTTACTGAAAAAAAGGAATAAGAAAAGGAATAATTTGCCTTGGTTGAAATGATAACATAATACAATAAGTCAGGAAGAATACTCAATTACTTCTTTAAAACTTACTTTGGGATAAGCTGTACAAGTAAAACGAACGCAGATGTTTTATACAAAGCAAATTATGTAGAAAATACGTCTAAGTTTTTACACAGTACTTCTACACCCGGACTTAAATAGTAAAAAGGTTACTTATTACCTTTCGATATAGCATAGACACATCTATTAAGTTATGACTGTAGCTATGTTTTTTAATTAATTAAATGAACGGCAAAGGCATTCATATAATTTATTCGAACAAAAATATATTGTGTTTAAAAAAATTATTGCCAAGTATGTAGTGATGTTCTTAATTTTATCACCATCATATAAATTAAAATTTGTATTTGTGTGTTTGTGTATTATCTGTTGTTAGTAGGACTCCAAAACCAAGATACCTAGAAAGCCAAAACTTGGCATGGGTATTTAAGAGAAGCTGAATATGTGCACCTCAGGCGTATTATTCTTTTTTACAACTATTGTGAGATAAACGTCTTAGTCACCGTGAACAACGATTATTTTTATGAGTGTATTATAATTTATTAAATAATACGTTTTTTCGTGTCTTAATTTGATCCACAGGAAGAATATCAACTTCAAATTCAATAATAAATTATAACATACTAGCTTTTACCCGTCGCGGATTCGCCCGCAATAATTGATAAAAAAAATAATTAATTTTTAACTAAACTGTTTTGGTCATAAATCAAACTTTTTTTTTAAATATCCATGCGTTTTCTCAGCTCTAGCTGTAAAATAATTTTTCCGTATTATGCTATCTTTACCTTAATATTTTCATTATAATCACATTCATATTTACTCGTAAAATTAAAATCACAATATATCTCTTATATACAAAAAGTTTAAACATTAGTATTGTAAAATTAATGTAAAATAAAAGGTTGTGAATGGTCCTATATGCTATTCCAGGACATACTATACCAACGTACCAAGTTTAATTCGAATCCGTTCAGCAGTTTAAACGCAGGGTTTGGTCCACGATGAATGCGTGAGCCTACGCAGTACGCCACAAACGTCACCGTTCATGCTCTTTCTTTCTGTCAAATGCACAAGCTAGCGCAAGCTGAAGATCAAAAAGCAGCTGTTGAAAGAAGACCAGCTAAAATCTTGCTATTGCTCACTCTCACTCGATCTCTTTCAAATGCTTATTCTCAGTCTCTTACATTCACTTTCTCACACCTCACACTCACTTTCTCACACCTCGCACTCCTTTATCACAATCTCAATCTCATTTTACACTCATCCACACACTTACACAATCACACACTCAAACACTTACACTCTCATTTTAACTACCACATTTTATTACTCTCTCTATTTTATACCTTATATATAATTTGATAAGCCCGTTTCCAGTAATGAAATTACGAAGAAATGACTGAAAAGAATTTGACAAATGAACACTCATTTTAAAGATTAGGGAATCAGGATGCCAGTAAAAATAGTGGCCTAAAACTAAAAACAAATTTTCCTAACGAATTTTCCATCTTTTTCTTCTGTGTGGGCAGTGGTTCATTTGTACAATCATTCTTTGTTTACATCACCATGGAAACCATGATTTGTATATAGCTGTATATTGGTAAATAAAATATTTGTCTTTGTTTAGAAATAATATCAGCTCAATCGTTACTTGAGTGTTTTGGTGCAACGAATAGATAGAGATTTCCGAGAGGGGTCATTTTAAAGTTCTCATCGGGGCGTGAAGGGGAAAAATATAAGTTTTTATTCAATTTATACACCGAAAACTATATATCAAAGAAAATTTGTTAGCCTTTGACAAATACATATTTATAACTAAAAAGTGAGTGAGGGATTATTATATAGATCCTTCCCCAATAAACCGTTTAAAATACATTTAAGTGTAATAATCTGCAGCCATCGCTGCAACGACCCACTGGTGTATTTGTATTGTGTTACTATTTGCTAAAATGAATCAAACCCCATTATTTGAATAAAATGAACATCAAAATCCTTTAGTTGGAAAAAAATGAACAACAAAACTCATACTTAGATAGTTAAAATGTCTATTTTTTTAAAACATCATAAGATAATCATCACCAGATCATTTTATTGTTTTTGAGCTTATAATACATACCAAAACATATTTAAACATCATTTTATCATGCGTGAATCAAAACGTAGACAATACTATAATATAATATGAAAACTTGACTTTTTAATTTTAGAGTTATGCTTAATATTAATGATTTAAATGCGAATTAACGATAACAACATTTCAATAAAAATTAAATATTTCCCAAGCTTAGGAATCTTAATTTAGATGTGTTAGGCCCAGCATCCATAGAGAAATATTCATTCAAAGAGAAAATTGTGATATTCTCGGACCAACAAATAAAGATTGATTTATTTGTTCGCCAAAGAGATATATTTTTTTGCAGATTTACAGCCATGACAAATAACGGTTTCCATGGTGATTAAACAAAGAATGAAAAATTGAAAATCGGGTTTTAGTGGAAAACTTCTATTTTTCCCCAACATCCTGGATTCCTAACCATTAAGATGAGTGGTCGTTTGTCAATATCTGTTTTGTAATTTCCTTGTAATTTCTATTACCAGAAAAGGGCTTATCAAATTATGCATAAGGATGTAGCCTATTAATTACACTTCTTCATTAAGGTATATAATTTGTCATAAAAATGCAAAAACATTGTTTTGTTTAGTAAATGAATTTACGTTCAATTTCAGAAATTCATCATTTTAAAGAAGGTGAATTTTTTGGCTGGAACAACTAGCATACACTTATTTCCGTTATAAGTTTAATTCTAAATCAAAGACCCGAATCTATGAGCATGCAGACTAAATTTAAGGCTCATATAGCCTAAGTTTATGACAACGCAAAAATTGGAATTTAATACCGGGCCTGGTTAACTGAATCACTTTACCTACACACAATTGGGAATAAACTTTCTTTGGATTATACCTTACTCTTCTATACTCAATTAGCGTAATTAAAAGGTCTCTAGGCCAAAGAGGAAAATTCGAGGAAAATATTAAGTTTGGAGACGCTTTCATTAGGGGACATATATACGCTTGTCACGAGAAATGTAAGAAAAGCTATACCTTGATCTTCAGAACAGGAAGGTCGGACAGTCGATATGTAGAGTGACGGGAAATGATAGGTAGTTGAAAAAGAAACGCTGCATGAACTCAAACCCGTTTAGATTTATCAGCTCATGCACGTTTAATATACTGGACATTGTAGCACACGAATCGTGAAGGAAAGTCTGTTGTCATGAAGAAGTTAAAACTTAGGATTAAAAGAGGGACAGAATTACTATTTAATATTCACATTGTATGCAGTGAAGTTTTTTCTATAATGAGTATTTAACGTGCATATTCTAAACTAAATGATATTATCAGCATTTTACTTACAAATTAACTTTCTAATAGGTCTAAAACAAGTATAAAATCAAATCCCAAGGTGTCAATTAAAGGGAAAGCCACAGTTTCACGAATGATAGTTTTTAGCCATTATTGGAATCGTTTTGACCATTGTCTCAGTCATAAGCACTATAGACTGAGTTAAGGGATCAGACTAATGCTTATATTAAAACGTGCCAAAAAATTTGGCTTCTAAAAATATAGAATATAATTCTCACTAAAGCGAGTCACTATGCTATGCTCAACTAATCATCGATTTAATTAGTTGTGTAAGAATTACATAAATAATCGATGGAACCATAGATCAGCATCTACATGCAATTTATAGTACTATAAATAATTATAGAGTTTGAAAATCTTGATATACACATTTATTAATGTCCTCATCTTCATTTGAAATATTTTTGAGATTGCTTTTTCTTTTAGTTTTTCCAAACTTATTTTAAGAGGTCATTTTGGTTATAGTATCGCTTAAAAATTTAATTCAGACAGGTAACTACTGGGAAGTAAATACTACTAGTGTAATATCATTAAAAAAATATTACTTTAAAATTAGATATTAGGTAATTTTTTATACATCCAACTATCGAGTTTATATTATTATATATACTCTTATCTAAGCTTGTCTTCGTCAGGGAGCTTGTCGGGACCTTTAACTAAGTAGTCAGACACGCTACCTACTGAGCTAATGTGTCGGACTATTTTTTAAATGAAATAAATATTGTAAATATACAATCAAAAGTGATTCTAGATTATGATTGCAATTTTTAACGTATACACACTAAATTGTGACAACCAACTATTTAAAAAAAATTTAAAACAATTACAGACTTGCAATCGGCTTACTTGTATTTTTTAATGTGATAATATATATTTCCTCATTTTATTTAAAGTCAAAATATATTTTCTCGTTTTGTTTAAAGTCTTAGAAACAATAGTCTAATTTTGCTATAAAATTAAGATTACATTTTTTTAAAATTAAATGCTGTTAAGTTAAATACCGTACTAATCCAAAATAAAATTTCAAAAGATCAAATCTTAATACTGTTCTAATGATGATGAGTTGGAAGTGGGCTTAAGTCCGTTAAGTGATTTAAATTCATGCAGCACAGTAATTAATTTTAACTTTAATGCATTTAAAAAGCAATCTTGAAACATGTTCTATTGACATAGGAAACAACGTTAAAGTGGGAATAAAACTGTGCACCATCTGATGCTCCTGGTGCATATGGGTAATTCATCTTTATCACACATGACAGAGATTTTGGCTCGCTGTCCTCCCTTTTATTAAAATGTAACATTGATGTCGAAATAGAGCTCGCATGTCCACATACAATTACTTAACAATCAATTTATGGCCAGCTCACTCTGATATGCGTTTTTAATTGATCACAGGCAATCAACACTACTAATGGATATTTTATTCGCTTCAGTGGCCGAATGGTCTAATGCGTCACTCTCCTGATAGCCTGGTCTGATGAGGATGGGGAGATGAGGGTTCGAATACCAGTCGGGTTCACTAAAGCAGACTTTCCACAAATGGTTTCCTGCTTTATCACGCAAATTCTGGTATATTACCTCTAAAATTCTTCCCTCCTCATCCCTAATAATAGTTATAATACAAGCGTATAGCCTGAATAGGTGGTAAGATGCAGTGATAAGAAAAACAATATTTTGTGAAAATAGAATAGGTTATACAATACAAATTTAAACCCTTTTATCCATTTAATAATTATTTGAATATTATCTTTATATGCGTTCAATTTAGATAAAATTCATGTACAATGCACTTCGTTTACCCTGAAAGTTAGCAGTTTTACATTTAGGATTCACACTATGGCCCTATCTTATAATCCACGGTATAGTTTTAATTCCTTAAGAAAATCAGCAATCTTTCAGGATAAATAAAGTGTACACACTTGATATTTTTTCAGACACTTTAAAGAAACCAATGCTCTGAATGAGAATTCCAAAACCATCGTTAGTTGCCCCATTTTCATAAGAGTCTTTTAGAAAAACAAAACAATAGTTTTAAGATTAATGTTTTGGTACCTATTAATAATATTCAAAGTGACAGTTTCAGCTAACATGATCTGACCTATGTATATTGGCTACGTCAAATTAGATTTAATTATTTTTCAATCCGTCAAATAAAGTTCTTTCTATGAAAACTATACTGTAAAAAGGCTAAATACCAAAATACTTTGAAAGGGGGACTTGTGACATGGGTATTGGTCAACTTTGAAGAAAAACTCATCAGCGATTTGTAAATGGCTACCACCACCTGGTCGATGTGAGTTCTTACATCCATTACTGTTTCCAGTCTGTTGCTTCGGTCAGTTTTGTATTCAAGTCATTTATTTTCCACTGTCGGCTTGCTAGGCCTATTTATTGCAAATGCATATGTCTTATCGTATAACTTAAGACTAGGACAGGCACAACATCCAGTCCCCAGACGTTAATTCATCACTGTGAAAGGGTAAACCCACACTTCACCCATGATAAATTTTTCGGTCATGCCAGTAATCGAACTCGGGACTCTTATCTCAATAGACAGACATGCTACGAACCAAGCTAAGGTGTCGGTTGTCGATATAAGTAGTTTTATCAAATGTTTTATGATTAAATCATGGCTACACCCAGCCTGACTGAAACTCTTACATTGTTTTCGAGAAAGATACGAAAACGAACTAAATTAAAGAGACATAAACGGAAGAAAGAGAAGGTAAATTGACATACTATATTGGAGAGCACAGAGGGGAATGAGTGTTCTTGTATGAGAAGGGGCCGAAAGAAAATAAAACGAGACAGTTAAAAGGGTACAAGCAAGTGTGCGAGGAAGAGAAAAAGCCTGCATGACAATTTCAAGTTTCATCAGTAAAAATGTGACGACCAGTTTCATGGTCCTCTTCCTGCGTTCTCTTCACCTCCTTTTCTTTAATGGAAACGATTACGAAAGAGGAACATTTCACAACCACCCCCATTTTTTTTAAATTACAAGTTTCCCCATTTCCAAACTCTCTTTGGAAAGCTCGGAACATTTTCGTTTAAATATTTCGGAGATTGTCTTTCTTTGCAAGCAGATGTTGAAATGATGTCATAGCATCTGTTGTCAATATACAAACCTTGATAGTTATAAATGAAATTATCTCTAGAAAATAAGCAGTTACCTTATAGATTTAAAAAAAAAACATTTAAAGGGTAACATAATATATATATTTAGTACAAATAATAATAAAAATCTTATCACAATATATGTAAATATATGATAGTTAAAATCAGGCTCTATCTATACTACAGTGTGTTAAGACTAGTGTTATACAAATTTTACTCTTGATTCAACGAAATGGTTGAAATAATATTTTACAAATGCTCTCATATAAATGGTTATGCAGATCTCCAGGTAAAACTTTATACATTATGTAGAGAGAGAGAAGACAAATACTTCCACGGGATTAAATCGGAGTCAGCAACACCAAGTGGTGGCGCTAAAAGATGACATAGTTTGCAATGTATGCACCTGAGGGGTAGGCAACACATGCAGCACGTCTCGCAAACCAAAACAGGCGACTCTCTCTCTCCCTTCCCTGACACACACGATGGTGCCAGCGTAACAGATTGGAATTGCAACTGTTGACTGTCAACATGGTCAGGGCCAGCAACCATCATAACCTTGAAAGAATCAACAATTCTTTATGGGTACCTGTTGTCGGGCAGTTCAATAATTTACACCACGTTCTGAAGATTCATGAGTTGCCTACTCTCTAGGCCACAGACAATTATTTCCTTGTCTGTGCCCTAGGCGCATACAGCGCCAGCTATGACATCTCGTAGCGCCGACATTTTGCGTCACCAACCCTAAGATCATTGAGTGGAAACACTTTTCACATTTCCTCCCACGGGCGCTGATATGGACATTGATAAGCCTTTCTTTATCTCTGTCTTGTTTTTTAGCCTACCACCTGACGTTATTAAAATATGGAACGACCGTTAGTACTTTAGACACCAAGTATCTTCCCCCGGGCCCCTTTTTGCTTTCTCGCTATCTTACAAGTAGAGAAAGTATTGTGATCGTAAAAAAAATTGAACTTAAGATTTTGATGAAATTTCATGACCCCCCAAATCCAAAAAAGTTGTATTTTATTTTCTCGCTATCTTACAAGTAGAGAAAGTATTGTGATCGTAGAAAAAATTGAACTCAAGATTTTGATGAAATATCATGACCCCCCAAATCCAAAAGTTGTTTTTGATATTCCGTCCGTCTGTCTATCTGTATGCCTATCTGTACCTCGGACTAGAGCCTAAACTATTGTACCAATCGGGCTAAAACTTGGTATTTAAGGTTTTCATAGGTTTACCCAGGGGGATTTTTGGAATTGGATATCAAACCCTAAAATTAAGGGTAGTTTACTGAAGGGCAAAAAGAGAACAAATCGATTTTTATCAAAATTGGCTCTAATGATTTTGATTAAATCTCATTTCTAAGTATTGATAAATATTATAAATAGAATGGCTACACTAATTTTTTCGGCAAAATGACTTTAAGGGTTCCGGTCAAATGCGTAAATTCTCATTTTTTATCACATCTCTGAAACTCTTTGAGATATGAAATTGCTTATCATTGCAAATATGCAGGTCTATTTATATTGAAAATCTTTTATTTGAAACATATTTTTATAAAACAAATAATTTTCAAGCTAAACGCAAATATATATATTTTTTAACTTTTCGAATACAGGTCAAGTATTACGACCGCTAAAAAAAATCTAGCCAGAGATGTTTATGGATGTCGACGTTTCATGACCCCCCGAACTCTAAATTTGTTTTTTGCAATGCCGTTTGTGTGTCTTTTTAACCCTAAAATTAAGATTAGTTTGATAAAGGGTGAAAAGAGAAAAAAAAACCATTTTCTCAAAACTGGCTTTAACGATTTTGATTAAAATTCGTATTTATTCTTTGATTAAGTTTATAAACAAAATGGCTATTTTCATTTTCCTATGAAAATAACTTTTAGGGTATTTTACATAAGCGTAAATTTCCTTAACGCCGCAACTATTTAAGATACTAAATAACTTATCTTTGTAAAATTGTAGTACTATTGAAAATAAAAAACTTTTATTTTAAATTTATCCTTATAAAATCAATAGTTTCGGAGATATTGGCAAATATATTAATACAATTTTGTGAGCTTTACTTGTACAGAGATACTACTTAAGTCTAAACGCAATAATTCTCGAATTCCATAGAGTATAAGTAAGTCTCTCAAAAAGTTTATGTTCTTTTTTCTTTAACCTCTTAGGGGAAATGTTTATACAGCAATGGTCTATCTCTATCATCTTAGACTAAATAGTCAATATTTACCTATTTTTTATTGAATTAAATTTATATATGAGGAATTTAATAAAAATGCGATAACCATAAGATGTGCAACCCCTAATAAAATGTCGTAAATTTTAAACGTAAGTCAAAATTTTAATACGAATTATTGACCCTTGTGGACCCAATATTGATTTTATTTTTTTTCCAAATATATTAGTGAGGACTTTAATTTTTTAAAAAGAAAATCACAAATTTTAAATCAGGGAATCAACAAATATTGAACGTAAGTATAACGTAACTTTTGCTCGTGTTTGCTAGTGTATATTATTTGGTTTCACATATTAAGAGTTTTGAGTAATATCTCAATTTTTAAACAAAGGAGTGAGAAAGTCCGTGCGGAGTTTCGTACCATTTATTTTAATGAAAATATGTATATTGGTTAGGCTACGTCCCCGAAAAGTACGCGACTGGTGAAAGTTTGGGAAACACTGACCTATTGTAATAAAACCCCTATATTTTAAGTTTTATATTTAAAAACAATCATGAAAATACGAAATTAATTTGTTATAAATGACTCTTAATGTAAAATGTAGTTGCAAATTAAATAGTTATAGGCCTAAATAAAATTCAAGCCTTCCCCAAATAAATTAAAGCATTTTTAAATGGGGTCACAAAGTATAAATTATAGAATTTCATTCTAGTAAGATAATAATAATAATAATAATAATAATAATAATAGTAATACTTAGAACCACGTCTTTCTAACCGTTCGGGTTGTACGCCTAAGTACTAATTACGCTAATGGGTTAGGAATGGGAAGGTTGATTATAGAGGAGGTGAACCCGCATTTGCCTGGAGAGAGAGGTGAAACCTATTTAGGAAAAACCAACCCCAGTTCACCTGAGCGAGATCCGAACCTTGATCTTCCCGTCCTTGGCAGTCCAGCTCAGCATAAAAACTATCGCGTTAGCCAACTACGCCATCGAGGTGGATTATTCTAGAAAGAAATGCCTCAGTGGGAGGATATTTTGCTTTGGGTGGGCGTCACCCTTATCTCTAACTATATATTGTCTCTTTTCTCGTTCATCCTTCCTCTCGTGGATGTTATTCCTCCCCATCTCACTGATCTCCTCCATAGTTCCATTGAACCTCTCCGCTCGGAGCAACATCTGATGTTGTCAGCTCAAGAAAGAAGAATTATAACACACACACGCAAATTCTATGAGAATCAATAACTTGAGCTCTAACGTTGTGAAACTAAGCACAGCTCAAGAAAGAAGAATTATAACACACACACGCAAATTCTATGAGAATCAATAACTTGAGCTCTAACGCTGTGAAACTAAGCAAGCCGAAGGGCGGAGTGCTAAATCACTTGTTCGAAAGGGAAGAAAGTAAAGGGTTTTCGTCGGGGAAAAGACAGGGCGGTAGAAAATTGAGGGGGGCGTGGGGTTAGAGGGAGCATATTAATTGGGTAGCTTTGAAATGGCTTCGGCAAGGGCTTTAAGATCGGCTTCTGCTTGCGGTTCGCCTCGATTGTAGAGGGAGGAAGTGCTGTGAAGGGGTAGTTGGGGGGAAAAGTATGTTTGGGTTCTAAAGGGAGGGTGTTAGATTGGGGCCATATGTCAGAAACTACGCTACCCCTAAGGTTTCTAACAATGCCTGTCCCACGAATTACAGGTATGTGCTAATATTTTAGTCAGTTTAGATCAGCTCTATATGTATATGTAGTGCTTGAATATTCACCATTAGTTGAATGAGAAAAGCTAATGTTAATCCACGATAGCTTTGTCATGGTGACGTCTAATTTTCTGCTGTTAATATGTACCATAAACATAATTTATCCACTGACATATTAATGTTAAATAAAAAAAATTCCCTACTGCATCTCACTACCGGTTTAGGGTTATACGTGTATATATATATATATATATAAAGTTATGCTAATGTGATAGGGATGAGGAATATATCAATTTAAATGAAATGTATTCGAATTTGTGATTGGGTCAAACTATTTACGAATAAACACTCGTAAGTACTGTACAATCGGCCGGAATTAAAATCCCCACTTCCCCATTACTAACAAACCATAATAAAGGATTTTGAAATTCAGATCGTGTGCTTGTTTTGTTTTAATATAATACTTTCGTTTTTATAAGAAAAGTATTTCTTCGTGCATATATATATTTTAAGAATTAATAGCCAGAGCTATTATTTATGCTTTTTAATGGAAATTACTCCATCTAGATATCATATTCTGAAAATTGAAAAATGACAGGTCCCGGGTTCGATTCCCGTGTCCAGGTGTCATTTTTCAATTTTCAGAATATATATATTTTAGTTTGTGTCATTTAAATATAGGTGGGTCGAATCCTATATTTCTCAAATTCGAATACAAATCTTAAAATTTCTTTCAAATATCAAATCCTAATTAGAGTCCTCGAATCTTTAAAAATGTACAGTTTCGGTTGAAGGGAAACATTTACAAATTAATTTTAAAAAAGTTGTTTAAGACTTGGTGTTACCGACAAATGGTATTATGTTTGTTATGTCTATTACGTCATAAACAACAAAGAGAACACCTTTTTTGGAAATTAATTATACTATTACAGTTTTCGTACTTTTTAGTGATTTTGTTACTCTCTCAACCACACAATTCTATATAATTCCTTTTATCGATTTGTACCGTGGAAAGACTAACCCTGCTCCGTCTGCAAACAGTACTCACCCCAGCCNCAAATACTACAGTATTCGAGGGATTCGAAGCATCTAGATTTCGAACATCCCATCTCTAATTTAGTGTAAGACTCAGAATATACAAAGCCATAATTTTACCGGCTGTTCTCTATGGGTGCAAAACGTGGTTTCTTACCCTTACTCGACAAAAATAAGTCTAAGGTTTTCGAAAATAAGGTCTTTATAAAGATATTTGGTCCAAAAATGTATTAAGATAGTGGGGAGTGGAGGAGGCTAAATAATGATGAGCTGTATACCGTGCACTAATCACTAGATATTGTTAAGGTGGTAAAATCTCGCAGACTAGGGTGGGCAGGTCATATCTAGAACCGCGTTCATAGTATTAAATGGCAAACCTTATGGGAAAAGACTACTGGGAAGACCCAGATGCAGATAGGAGGATAACATTTGGATATACCTGAGAGAGATAGGGTGTAATGAGAAATACTGGGTAGAATTAGCTCACGATAGGGATAGGTGGTGTACTTTTGTGAGTGCGGTAATGAGCGTTCAAGTTCCTAATGCCATAGAGTAAGTAGGTATCTCTAATTTTAGCACATTAGTTATAAAACTACTCAAGATTTATTGGTGTACAAGGGGCTAGGCCTGTCCCCAACAGGTTCAATTTCGGATTTCGTGCAAAGACGGTTCTCTGTTGTTTAAGATATTCTTTTAGTCATTTTAATTATTATATTAGCTTTAAAAAATTCTGAAGGTACTTAATTGTTTTGCATATATTTTGGGCTCTTTCATTATAAGAAAGGACGCCTTAACAATTACTTTGTACTGTCTACACTTTATTGTCTGCGTCGCGACGCACGCTTGAGAAGGCTACATACACTATAATTGGCCATGACTGAACACTGAAGTAGGAAGGTAGTAGATACTAACCCTGTTGAGAGTTTGGCGCCGGTATTTATTATCATGGAAAATGTTAGTTGGATTGGGAACTGTTGGCAGCGAAGTATAAAAGGCAGGTCTGGATCGGCAGGTGAGATATCTATCTTAGGTATGAAAGTTGGCCTATCTTGGAAGGAACCTGTAAGGAGGATTTCCGAAATTATATTTTTTGCCCAACTTGTCAGTTGCTAAGAAAGCTATGTTACACAACACTTTTTAGGTTTTCTGATTTTGTAACAACATTATTATTGCACATGTTTTAACCTAATTTAAAGGGGGGAAATATTAAATAATTTTGCCTGCAAAAATCTTAAATAATTAAAGTGTTAATGATTAAAATTTGATGAAAATTTTAATCTAATATAATTGTTATTTCTATAGTGTTGTTTGCCTAAGTGAGATAAAAATGGACTTCAAATCGAAATATGATGGCGTGAAGTTAATCCCGTTTTAAATGTTGTTAGCTACTATCGCTAATTTAATTTGCAAATGTATGTAAATATCATGTAAGGCTACTCATTGCTTGTGTAATATGACCGGAAATATTAATTTCAAAACAATTAGTGAGAGCCGTCATCAAGCTAATGTTGAGTCAGCTATATTTGCACATAGAGGCAACGACCAAAGTTGGATAATATGTGCACCATTGGAATAACTTAACTGTTGATAAACGTTAAACCTGTTTGCACCAAACTGCCAAACATAGTTTGGATCCAAGAAATTCCAGTCATAAAAGGCTGACAAAATAAATTTAAACTACCTTTTATGTATACATACACAATTTGTAAAGCTGTCCAACCTATATAATACAATATGTAAAAAGAACATATTTTTATAGTCTACTCATTTATGTATATGTGAATTTATGAATGTTTAAAATTTATTGTATTTTGGTAGTCTTTAATATGAAAGTTATTAATATGGAAACTCTGTTATAAGCCTTAAAAAATAAAATTCGAATAATATTTATTCACTTGTTAAGAACAATTCCTTGAAAAAACTTTTACTAAGGCCTAATGTTATTTCCTATATACTTTGTGCGAATATAAATTATTTTTACTCAAAGAACTACATAATAAGTAAGATCATGATTCAACTATCAGGCCAGAGCACTGTTCTATTTCTTCATATTAATATAACCTTTATATCATACTTTCTTCACATTAATGTTGATTCATTTTCTCTAGTAATCAAAGTCTCCCTCAGAGTATATGTCATTAGTAAACGTAGTATTAAACACACAAACAATATACATACAAAATAAATTTATCTATAAGGGCCTATGTGAAAAATAGTAGTATTTCGGAGGAACGTTACAAATCTTTAATATATCAGCCCTATAAACCAATATCTTATAATTCCCCTTAAAATTGAATGTATAAATAGGCAAAACTTGACATTGGCCTTTCTAAATTAGGATATAATTATTTTCAAAGAGACTATTTTATTTTGTGCATTTATATTCTTTGATGAATAAGATAAATTTAAAAAAATCACAAACAACAAATAACTCACAAGAATTAAGGTGAAGACATTGGCCCTTTAAGCACATGAAAATGTAGATATTTTAAAGTCTAATGAGCATATAAAACAAATATCCCCAAAAATGTCGTTGGACTCTTTGGCACCAAGTCACAGTTTAATAAGCAATTATTACTATATATTATAATGACTTGTAGCTGGGAGCTCATACCTCGTGAGATCGCGTTGCAACAAAATGTTTAAAACATTATCACTTCTAAGAAAACAATAAATATATTAAAGTTTAACATGTAAATATTAATTTTAATTAAAACTATGACTGATCAATACGAGACTTAGTGTAGTAAGATATGCACATCTTTATTTATGTACTGAGCTTATGTCTAGATACATTTTCATCAACAAAAAAGTTAATTATGTTTCTGTACCTAGTCACACATAATATGAAAGTTTGAGAAATTAGGAGAAAGTGGTCTGTTTTTCTTTGTATAGTTTACCGATGACGCAGGTGAGGGGTTCGAATCCTGGCTTGGGTTACTGAGATTGTTTTTACAAAATTGTGTCCTTCTCTTCCTCTACGCAAATGCGTTATATTTAATGTGGGTTATCTACCTCATTATTGTAAATATTCGGATGGATAGTAATACAAAGAGCACAACACACAAATTAAAATATATGTGTTACATAACATAGGTGGTTAGAGAGAGGGCTGGTAGAAGAATTGCTATGGTCAGCGTTACGTCACGTTACTTTGGGTTATGTTGGGCTATGTGGCAGAAGAAGAGGGAAGACAATCTTATGAAAAGGTTCTCCTTTCAGTTTGGCCCATATTCGTATCACATTTTCTTTCCATCATCCTCTCTCTTACGTAATAGCTAACGTCCTTGGAATATTATTTAAATTTTATTTGTTTATTTAGTTTATATCTTTCACCTATTTTTTTTATTCTCTAGCTATATTTTTTATTAAGGGGGACAAAAACTTTGATTACGTATACAGTCGTATCTGGGTTAATTTTTCAATTAAATTGAAAACCATTTTTTTTAGCACCGCGTCTTACTATCCGTTCGGGCTTATACACTTATGTTACTAATTTCGTTTATGGTTTTAGGATTAGGAAGGTTATTTATTTAGAGGAAGCGTACCCACATTTTAGTGGAGAGAGATTGGAAAAAGCCTCGGTACACCAGACTGATGATTGAACCACGATCTCCCCGTCAACGATGGCCTAGTACACTGCGAGAATAGTTTCTTAAACCATGTGGCCATCGAATAATCAATCGAACAATTGATAAATTACATATGGCCACAGGAATCGATCTCTAGGACTTTAACTTAGCGTGTCAATGCACTACAACTGAGCTATTCAACAATCGTATCATGTTTAGCGTCCGTGCATTTCCTTAAACTATGAATGAAGGTTCACCCTTAGCACGGGCAAGTTCCTGGCTCCTGAGTTCAATAAATGGTGCCACTTTTCAACAACATTTAAATATACATTTTAGTAATAGTATATTATTATTTTGGTTACTTGTAGAGGAAACTGTAACCCTTAACTTTTACAAAAAAAGTTGTTTCATTGCATATATTATGATTCAATTTGGTATATTATATGTATGACCTCTTTGCTAGAAAAATATAAGGTGATAAAGAGAGTTGGATAGAAGAGAGGAGTTTTTTTTTAATGAACATAGTGTAGAAAAATTTCCAACAAAAGTGGTTTAAAAAAACACACCCGCTTTTTCTCCCCTATTCTATTAAACTATAAATGCTGTAATAAAAATAAAAGTATGTTTTTGTAAGCTCTAAAGACACAGAATTAAAGTAACTTTACCCTCATCCTAGTGACTTTTTTTTTGGTTGAATAAAATAAACTTTCCCCCCCTTTAATGTTTTAATGCTCTTTCCCTGATCTGGGCATTGAAATGGGCAGTTTGGTGGGTTGATTCCTGTCATGTTCTCCCTTTAGGAGGCGTCGTCTACTGTAAGCGACAAAACAAGCATCGGTGTAGATGAAAATAGAGTACTCTGATGCTTTCAGGGAGAACCAGGAAATGCCAGCTCAGATTAAAAAAAAAACTAGTTGAAATTTTACGAATATAATACGATGATATTTATTCATAAGCTGGACCTGGTGGTCTAGGGGTAAGGTGTCAGACTTCCGTGCTGGAGGTCCGGTGTTCAATCCTCGGTCCCGGCACGGATTTATCTGAATGCCAAACCCCTTCCTTCACCTCTGACAATATGTGTATTAATCACAACTTGTGAATGTGAGGAATGCCAGGCCTCCACCGTGGTTCGGAATTCCACGTTAAACTGTAGGTCCTCCATTTCATCTCATCATCACCTTACCATTGCACATTAGCGTAAGTACGTATAACCCGAACGGGTAGTAAGACGCGGTGCTAATAATAATATTCATAAGCTTTCATATGCCCCATACAAATGGACGATGTTTTTGTTCTTGAAACTGTAACCAAACAAACTTTAAAATGGTGATGGAAAATATCACAAATTAACCATAGTAATAACTACTTCTAAAAGTAATAAGCATATATGCACAGTCATGTGTTCTTCCTTGATATTAGAATATTTGAGGCTACCAACAAATATATTACTATTTCCAGAAAATTGTTTTTATACTTATTAACTAAACATCTAATATATATTTTGAAATTAAATTGTATATTTTTTGAACTATATATATAACACTTACTTATATCAACGTCCAGTAAAATAATTTTCAAAACAAATAATTTACTTTTACTTTTGTTTGAAAGAAAGGAAAATAAACGGTGGAATTTTCTTATGTATTCATTTTGTATTATTTTTGCTATATGCATTCGTACTAAAAACATCGCTGGGAACTAGGACCTGCACTGTTAGCAAATTACGTACAAGTTCACGTTATATTTATTTGCTAAGCCACTAGTCACCCCGATAAAAAGTGACATGTACAGAAATCAGTATTGAATTACATAATGATTCAAATTTTGCTTGTGTTAACGAACAAGACAGTAAATGTTTGATTTTGGGTAATACAATATATATATAGCTCCTCCCTGCATTTAACAACTAAGTTTTTAGATTTATAACTATTATTATTATTATTATTATTATTATTATTATTATTATTATTATTATTATTATTATTATTATTATTAGCACCGCGTCTTACTACCCATTCTGGTTATACGCACTTACGATAATGTATAATGGTAGGGTGATTGTGAGATGAAATGGAGGACCTACAGTTTAACGTGGAATCTGAACCACGGTGGAGGCCTGACATTTCACACATTCACAAGCTGTGATTAATACATATCTTGTCAGAGTTGAAGGAAGAGTTTGGCAATCAGATATATCTGTGTCGGGACCGAGGATTGAATCCCAGATCCTCAGTATAGAAGTCTGACACCTTACCCCTAGACCACCAGGTCACCAGATTTATAACTGTCTAAAATACAAACTTATAATTATGTGTAAGGTTCTGCATGCAGAGAAAATATAGAGCCACGTAAAGTTATCCATTAAATCACTGACTAGACTTAATAAATATGGCTGTGCAAAGTTTCAGATATCCTTGTATATGAATTATGTTTAACATATTTCGATTTAAATATTGAAAGAATGTATACTATTTATAAACAAGCACTTATCATCCGATATAGTAAAATTCAAACTAGAATTTTATATACCACAAACATAGATATACGTGACCACTGCATTAAATTTTATTTAAAATAAAAAACTGAAGTTAAATTAATGAGTTAAGGGCACATGAATATAAAATTAATGTGGAGCTTTCCAAATAATAGGCACTAACTAATTAATTAAAATTCATGTATGCAAAAAAGTTAAAATTACTATTTCTATGTATCAATTTTTTAATTCTTTAAATTTTCACTTTCTTTTGTTCACCATATTAATTATAGTTATTTGTTTTTTAAATTAAAATATACCTTTAATGAAAGATTTAATTATGTTATCATTGAACTTTTCTTTTATAGTAACTTATCAATGTTTAAGCTCATTTATTCTTTGTGAATATAATCCATTGCACGACCTCTATTTTCTTATACCTATTGACACTTTGCATGTTTTCATGGCAATCGATATAAACGTCCTGAACAATAATTTCGGTTAAAAATCACAATGTACATTGCCCCTGGAGTTCTATTTTTGTACGTGTATGTTATTTTCGTATGAGGGTGGTAGGCGGGGTGAGGGATGTATGTGGCATTTTGTAATATATTCTCAGCGTGACTCCAGCCCGTAATTGAAACATGTTCTCGAAATTCTCGCGGTGGGGGGAGAGAGAGTTAAGAGCACCATGGGAGGAGAGTAGTGGAGGAAAGAGGAGGGGAAGTTTCACTGTAAATAAAAAGTCGTGATTACCAAGGGAACGCTTATTACGAGTGTCCACTGCTTATTGCCTGTTGTCTATTGTGGACCACCCACTACAGAATCTGAGCTACCCTTATTCTAACTAAACTCCCTCACACTACCTACACTACCAATATTTCTCTCTAACCCTCGTGATAGCATCCCTTCATTATAATTGAATTTAGATGGGTTGAAAAGGGGTTAAAAGCCCAAGTGGAGTCAGCTATTTTAAAACTATTAAAAATAATAATAGGTATTGCGCCCACATCGGTGGGTGATTGAAATAGTCACTCTGGTGTTAGACTGGTTTGCCGGTGATAGTGAGATCGGGTTATAAATACTGGTAGCGTGTACTTAAATGTGTTTGACATACATTTTTCCCTCACCATCCCTACACGCAAATGTGGGTACATTTGCTGTAAAGATGAACTCGATGATCTTGGGGTAAAGTGCTAGCTTCAGGACCCGATGTTCTTGGGTTTAAACCTAGGTGGGTTTGACGGGTTTTTCTTGAGTGATAAAAACTCGTAGCACAATTTCCTTCGGAAGAGAAGTAAAGCCGTCGGTCCCATGTCAACTGTGGCATGTAAAATAGCTCTGGAAGTTATGTGAAAATATATTTCCCAGCCAAATTGTTAGGCTCTTTCACTCTCGCTCATAGATATTATCGTGTGCTAATACTATCAGTCGGTTCAGAAAGTGCACGTTAATACCTCAAATAAATAAAATGTGCTCTAAATTCCTATTTTCATCACCCCTGTTCTACTGGCGTGGTTAATGCATGCCTATGACCAAAACTGTCACTTAAACGCGGTGAAAAAAAAGTATTACAAATTATATGGGAATTTTTCTTAAATTTCACTTAAGATACCACTAGATGTTGTGCTTGTTCTAGTCAAAAGCGTTCGTTAATTCATCACTGTGAAAGGGTAAACCCAAATTTCACCAAAAATAAATTTTTCGGCTATGCCTGGAATCGAAGCCGGATCTTTAACTTAGTAGACAGTCACTGTACCGTCTGAGCTAAGGCATCGGATATCTTTCTTAACCAGTATATTTGATTACAAATAATTTATTAATTATTGTTTATTGCTCCACGTAGTATTGTTCGTCCAAGCTATTTGAATTTAGCTACAATATCTGGGTGGGTGGCGAAGAGGAAAGAATTTCTAGGAAGTGTAGACGAATTTGAATAGAGGGAGATTGAGAAACCCTATACACAAAAATCCACCCACTTGGAGTTAAAAACATTAACGCTCCCAACAGATCAAATTGTACTAGATCAAATACGGACAATCTATAGCACTCGTGCCACTGGGTGAGCACGATTTAGGTTACACACTGACATGGAGAAAAAATATATTTTTTCAACGTCGTTTAATTTTGTATTGTCAATAATATTTTGACAACCATGTCATTCAATGTCATATCACAATGAACTGTGTGAGTCACAGGTTAGAAATTGTCTCTGTTCGTTCCTAAGTAGGTACATATTGTTTTTTGTTGAATATACCTAGCAAAATACAAGACGTTTCAAACTATTAGGGAAACGACTATGTAGGTTTTTTATTTTAATATATATAAAATATTTACTGACTTTTTTTCTCTCTGAAAATATCACTTTCAATGTTTTTATTCTAAGTTAGTGAAGTTAATATTGGCTTAAACACAAGCACTTTGAGAGTTTAATAAATTTTCCTTCTTTAAAATTTAAGCATGATTAAAATATCTACAATCTGATTTGAGCTATTCATTTAATTTCGAAATATAACAGTTTTGATTTTTAAATACCCTTTAAAAAACGTAAATAATAGGTTACACACTAGACTAGTTCAAAATTCAGTCAGTCCTTAAGTGGCACACTGGTTGTAAAAGTTTCGCCAAACCTGCAAGCGCACACTAAAACTGATGAATGATGTGGATAAATATCACAAGTCTGTATCGGAGCTCAAAGAAATAAATAGTAGCTCAGGACAGAAAAATGACAGTCTTAAGAGTTAGGCAAGGTCACACCATTATTTAAACCAGACATGTCAAACTCGAGGCCTTACCTATGATTTTGTGGGGCCCGCAGACTTTTTGATGAACGATCATGAGATGCGAACAAATGCCTCTTTTCATGAATGTTGAGAAAATACAATCGTTTGCAATGTGATATTTTGGGATTTGGCATAATTTGGAGAGTTCTGACAACCGAGGTTGGTATACAATATCTCTACTCATTCTTCTAAACTTCCCAAAAAGTTGAATTAGAGTGCCAATGATATGAAATATTTGGCTGCACATATATATTAGATTTTAACAGCAAAGTTATCATGCCTGCTTTAAACTAACTTTTCAAAATAAATTCATTTATAATTTTGGAGGAAATAAAGTGAAATATAATTCGATCTTGGTTAATAAACAAAATTATCGAGCTTACCATTGCAACCATCACTTGCTTGTTTCATCGTTAATTATATACATTTTTAATTTAAATGTCGCTAATAGTATTATATATCATCAATAGGCTACTTTTTTTTACTTTTTTTTTAGAAAAGCCAGATCATAAAATAAAATCTAATTTTTATTCAAAAGATAAAGTCTTCATAAATAAGCATCTGAATAACAAAAACTATAAAATTATGAACCCAGGACGTGTCTCACGATTTCTTTGTCTGCAGCCTGTGTACTCCATGCTCATTAAACGAGAACGCAGTAACGTTTGATTATACAAGGTAGTCTAATTATGGAATCGTGTTTACGGTAACTCTGCCATTATCATAAAGCTCGTTTGGGAAGCGGTCTCACATCTACGAGGAACATGCCATGGATGATAGAGAGTAGGATATTGCCTTAGTCTAGCCCGTGAATAATTACAGGTAGCGCTGCCGTGGAAGAAAACGATTAGATCATTCAAAGATCTGATGAGTTGTCAAAATATTGGCGGCAAAGAATATGTATTTTTCATGAGTGTAATAGCAAAAGACATGTATTTTGGTTTGTCATTGAAAAAAAATAGCAACCCCTTTCTAGGAAACTGAGATTAATGGCCGGACAGTTCGTTATGCCGAACACATGACACCTTCTATATGTGAATGTTGGCAATATCTTTGCCATATAGGGGCGGTCGCTCGGTCTATATGGCTTGATTTAGGGCTGACGCCATGTCTTTTTAGGTTAAATGTTGCTTTATGTAAATTAGTTGTCCATGCCTATTACCAAATGATTTTTGTAGAGAACTATCAATCACTAATGTTTTTTGGATAGTTTAATGAGCTAACTTGAATATTTCTAGAAACAATGCAACTTTATTTTTGTTTATTTCGTAGACATTAGTCTTGGCAAATACACATTTTAAATAGTGAATCTAGCCTATAGTTTACAGATGCGCTGATCAGCACATTGCCACATTTAATTAGTTTCTAATTACTCGTATTATTTAATAGCCCCAAAAAGGTCTAACGAATTGAGACTTTAAAATATATGTGTAAAATGTATTTACTATTTTAATAATTGTTCTCTATATTACTTAAATTAGCAAAAAAAAAAGATAAAAAAAGTAGCACTTGTAAAATTTCAACATGTTTCAATATATTAATGGTCACTTATATATACACTTTGTCAAAAGAATAAAGTATCTATTGAATATACATTATTTTATTATTGACTTTAAATCAGGCAAATTTGATAGTTAGTAAAGGAATACGTTTTTAACTAAGTTTTTCAAAACACATCTTTACCTTTGACTTGGTGCTTCATTGAGGTATCCATCAACATTAATTTACTATCTGGACCCGTAGTGTAGTGATCAGTGTACCTAGTATTCCCGGTTGTTACCTTGGGTATTTGGGAATCACCCCAATCATCACCAGGGGTTGGTAAATTAGGATTAAGTTATGTTTAAGATTCCCACTGGCTCACACCTCCATATTCACTATCATCACATCATATCATTGAGGGTACGTGTAGACAACCCATATAAGTGTACCCTGATCAATGTTCTGTGCCACCAGAGCGGCTTATAGTCCACATACAGGCGGCAGAACTAGATGTTATGTCCATCCGATCAGTACTGCCATAAGATAAAAAAAAATAATTCAGTGTCCTCCTTTACTTACAATGAGTGGATCAATCTGCATCAATGTTTAAATTTATCTTCTTCTTTGGGCTATTTACAACCAAATTTACTATTAAAATAATGACTATATTTTTACTTGTAATCTATTGGAGATGATTTGCGTTGAGTGAAATTAATAATACAGTAATATTTTATGCTCGTTTTAATATTTTATCTAATTACTATAACACGCATTGGTGGGGGCGTGGACTAAGGCGTTAACCTCATCTGGTTTGGTTTACCAATGATAGTAAGGTTGGGCTAGAACCTTGACCAGACGATTCAAGGGGAACTTTTCTTGATTTTTTTCCCACAAATGTGGGTATGTTTCATATAATACTTTACTTTGTTCATACCACCTCTTTGTTTTAAATATGTGGATATACACTTTTGGTAATAAGACGTTGTGCACGGATAAAATAAATTGAACTTAAAAAATAGCCTTTTTAAATGTTCCATGATCAATAAACGTTTTCAAATAGAGACAAGATTAATGTGACTATCCCACGGAGGCTTAATATAATGATTCAATTAAATAGGCTTGTAACAAGGTTAGTTTGCAGTATAGTTTTTAGTAAGGTACCTTTAATAAAAGTATTGGACCATTAAACCCCACTCCCCTCTTCTCCTGATAAATATGCTCCATTCTACACTAATCACACAAACTAGAATCACTGAATTACTGGTCTAACTGAGTTGTACATGAAGTGTCAATTCCTTCTCTCGTTTGTCCATGGACACGCCACGGATCGAACAATGTTAAACACGATTACTTTAGGCTCGTTTGTAATCAGAAACAATTCGTGTTGTCTACACTTTGCTAGTTGGCAGCCTACTGTATGTGTTTTCTGCTGAAAACATTTCCAACATGTTTTTCATGAAATTAGACAGGCTTTAATAAGCGAGGAAGTGATAATCCTTGACATCTGATTTTTTTGCGAGCACGATATAACTTGAACTTAGAATTAAGGTTTTGTGTAAGCTATTCACACGATTTGCATTCTAAATACATCATTTTAACGTAAGATAGAGTTATTATTTCTAGCCCTGCAGAATGTTGCTAGGTTTAATTACCGTTATTGTTTAAGTCATTTTGGTGGATATTTAATAATTGTTAGTAGTATTTAGTGAACTGAAAGGTAATTTTTTAATTTTGATGCTATTTAGTTGGCAATATTTACATACTAAAGTTGTTAATATTTATCTTTATATAATATATTAACCGATAAATAAATATATATATTACAAGACATGCATTAATACTTTACAAATAAAACTTCTATGAGACGTACTATAGCTTATAGCAAGATACCATAATTAAGTTTAAGAACAGACAAAAGGACAAACATAATATGGCCTTCATATTATTATTATTATTATTATTATTATTATTATTATTATTATTATTATTATTATTAGCACTGCTTCTTACTACCCGTTCGGGTTATAAGCAACCGCCTCCATATTGAAAGTAGGAACACAGTTTAACACTTTATACCTCTACCACTTTAAGTATTCGTGCAGTGTCAGCAGTATGTGATTCACATCGGTTGGCAATATGTTAGTTAAGTCGATATAGTCTGGTTTTTCACTGGCGAGAATATCGGGGTTCGAATACCAGTTTTATGTAGAAAAGTTTTTTTTAAATAATTATTTCCTTCTCCACCTCCACGTATACATAGATACATTTCCTCCAAATTATGTATTTCTCATCCTTTCCTTTAATGTAGTTGAAATGTTGAGAGCGGAAGGTGAGAGGTAGTTTTGAAAAAAACAAACCATGTCAACTATATTTCTCTTTTCAATGTGAAAGACCTACTGTCTTTGTCCTATTGGTTTTGTTGTTCTTTATTGTGACACCCGCCTCGGTGGCGTAGTTGGCTAACGCGCCAGTCGTGTTGAGTCAGACCACCGAGGACGGGGAGATCGAGGTATGAATCTCGGTCGGGTTAACTGGGGGTGGTTTTCCACTCTCTCTCCACGCAAATGCAGGTTCACTTCCTCTAAATTCAACCTTCCCATTTCCTAATCCATTAGTGTAATTAGTACTATAAGCGTATAACCCGAACGGGTAGTAAGACGCGGTGCTAAAAATTAAAAAAATATTAAATTTATTGTGACTTTTGACCACCCTTATGGTCTAGTGTTCATAGTTCATGGCCAAGGATTCAGAGGTCACGGCATCGATCCCCAGCGCTTTCAAAAAAAAATTCTGTGAAGCATTGGGTCTGAAACGGGATCAAACCCAGTCTCGTGAGAATAAAGGGAGACCTTCTTGAATAAAGAAGTGGCAGCTCCGGTTTAGAAAACTAATACTAATGACCAGAGGGCTTGTTGTGCTGACCACAAGACAGCCTATATCTGCAAATATTTGGCACCATCATCGCCAACAGCGGTGGGCGCTCGGTCGGTATAGCTCGCTTGTGAGCTCCCACCATGGAGTTTTTTACTGTAATTTTATCTTTAAATAAAATTATGTACATTTTGATGGTTGAATGGACTAAGGCATCACATAAGGCAATAGACTGTACTGCCTATAGCTGGGGTGATTGAGGCTCGATTCCCGGTAGAGTGTGCTTTTCCCTAAATAGTTTTCCAATCTTCCTCGACGAAAATGTGGGTACACTACCTATTATTCTAACCTTTATAATCCTTAGCAAACTAGTGCAATTAGTACACACGTATATAACTTGAACGGGAAATGGAACGTGATGCCAAAATAGATAAATAAAACTATATACATCTAAAAACATAAAGAATTTTTCCTCAAGGAGTTTTGCTATAAACACATCTGTTAGAGTCTGATTTTAGATGGGAGAATGTGTTGTTTTTTTATGTTTGAGAACTGTTTACAACCACTAGATTTTTATCATTTTAGAAAATAAAAATCACTTTCCTAGAAACGGGCAGTTTACATTAAGATATCAGACCTCACTTTTCATCCACAATACAGGAAATAGAATTTCACCCCTAAATAAAACCTTATCGCCAACGACGTCATCACAATTTATGTAGAATGAAATTTTGTTGGGGCAGCTAGGGGTAAGAAGAATGTTTTAGTGTGTAATAAAATTAGTAAAGGATGGAGTAGGAAGGAGAGAGTAAGAGGAGAGATGAAAGAGAGAAAGCATATGGATACAAAATAAGTTTTAGAATGGTTTATGCAACATATATAATGTTTCTGGTACGGTAAAACCACCTATACTGGGCCAACTTTGTTTTAATTAATATCCTTTTCTTATTTAAAAGTAATTGAAAATGCCCAAAACCTTTCTAAAACCATGTTTAACAATAATTGTCCAAAGCTGTGCTTGAAAAATGTAATATTCTTAAAACTTGAGCCTGCGCTGTTTGTTTTTTATATTCATGCTTTTAACGTGATACTTGAATTTTTAATACTAATACTTTTTATAATAAGCACGCTATAATTTCTTTAAATATTATTTAAAAGAAGTCATATTAATCATTGCACTAAGCAGTAGTCAAATTACACAATATTAATTAAACTAAATATACATTTTTTGGGTCATGACGCGAACCATTTTGGAGAAATCGATTGCTAGTCTAGCGTTAGGTTCTTAAAAAAACTACGATAACACCATTATTACTTTTTTAATTAAATAAAATAACTAAATACGTTAATATGTAATATCTATCTGTAGCCATGCGTTTACGTATTTCAAAACAACACTGTGAACATAACTATAAAAATAATGTTATGAAAGAGAGATAGACACTGAAACAATGGAACAATATATATATCTTTAAATAAGATAACAATGAAATATATGAGTGGACAACTTGGTAAAGAGAACTAAAGAATACGTCTAACCACTTGGTCGTATCTCAAGAGATGACATGTGTAGATTGGACATTTAACTGTTCAGCGGTCAAGTCTTACTGACCATCTTTCTAGACCACGTCTCAACTACGAACACGGTTTTTTACTTGAAACCTTCTCTTCTTATTTTTTTTTTTAATGTGCTAAAATAAATTTATTTCATCAACCTGATTTTGATTTATTTCGTGAAAAAATATTGAAATAATCTCATAAACGTGAGCCACTTTTCTTTAAAATATAATAATTCGTTTGCAATCATTTAATGATGTGATGTAAAGTGTCATCATTTTTATTTATCTAGTATCATATTTACGCTAGTTGGGTTGAGCTCGACTGCCGAGAACGGGGAGATCGAGGTTCGAATCTCAGTCGGGTGAACTGGAGGTAGTTTTTCCTAAATTATTTTCCACTCTCCCTCCACGCAAATGCAGGTTCACTTCCTCTAAATTCAACCCTCCCAATTCCTAATCCATTAGCGTAATTAGTACTTGAGCGTATAACCCGAACGGATAGTAAGACGTGGTGCTAAATATTATATATAATATTAATTATAGTTACACTAAAAAACTATTTAATGCAAATTTTTAAACTGTTGTATATAAAATTGCATTCTCTTCAACACTGACATATTAAATTATTGTAATTCCATAATTACTTTTAAAAAAAATCTAATACAGCGTAGCCGATTCTTTGAAGAAAGAATAGAATTAATAATAACTAGCGATAAACTAAGTTTACTTGTGAATAATGTACTTACTTCAGAAACCATGTAATTCACTTTTATTTTTATATGGCTATCAGACCTTTTTTTACTTTCTCGCACCCCTTGGGTAGAGAAAGTATTGTGATCATCATAAAAAATCTAACTCGATAATTTGATGAATGTCAACGTTTCATGACTCCCTGAATCCAAAAAAGTTTTTTTTTTTTTTGCAATGCCATATTTTTCCTGACAGAGGAGCCACCCCAACGATCACCAGGGTTTGGGTCAATTAGGCTTAAATTAATTTTAAGTGTTTCCACTGGTTCTCCACCCTTACACTCCTTATCACCATCACCTCGTCGGGACATAGAAGGCTCCTCCACTAAAAATACTTAAGATTAGTACATTCGGGCGTCCCCTGGGCAACAGTACACTAGTACTGGCTAATCTTTCCACTACAGAGCTACGATTGATGTAGCCCAGACGTACAATATTATTATTACTTAAACAAACAGCCATATTTTAATATCATCACATAAATACCACAGTGTGAGGATATTTCCTTTTAATAAAGTGGTTTCCTAAACTAGATTGGTTTATAAATAATTGCCAAAAGTATTAAATGTCTTTTCTTCCATCTCCAACTATATTTAGTTTGATTATAAGCTGGATATTTTAAGTGGGAGCAGGAAATTAATTCTTGGTTTAGGAATCAACTTATACCCTGGATCTCCCAAGTGCTGACGAAACCTAGAACCAAATCACTCAACCTTACTGCATTAAAAACTAGTTTTTGTAATTTCGAATTTTTTATTTATTTATCAGAATTTGAACAACTTATTGTCTAGTCATGATGGGAAGGGTGAGGCAGGCTCTCAAAGAGTAAATATATAAAGGCATGTCTTTATTTATTTAGCAACAAACCAAAAAAGTTGTTTCAACTCTAAATTTCGTCTTTTCTAGTCAGGTTTTATAGTATTTGGTACGACAGGTTGCGAATCTCTGCCAAATATTGAGAGGTCATTTTTTTTATAAATCAACTACCACTCACGCGCTATACAAATTCCGTTACATTTATTCTTAATTATACGTTCCTCATACCAAGTTTTGAAGAAGGATTTTCCTAAATGTTCTACCACCCTCCCTCTATGCAAATTCGGGCTCATATCCTCTAAATCATACCTTCGTAGCGCTTACATTATTAGTATAACTAAATGCGGATAGCCCTGACTATTAATAAGATGAGAAGCCAAAAGTAAAACTCCAGATATAAAAGAGGGTGAAAAAAATTCTTCCTTTTTGGAACGCGTGATATAAAAGTATTTTCTCCTTGTATTCTCGAAAGTAATGAATCCATCTCCTCAAGGCCGTCTCTCTGTCGTCATGAGTCCCACTTCACCCCCCGCCCCCCATTGTCCACTCGTCAACGAGCATGTGATGATGGTCTCCAAGAAGCGGCGGTCTATACGCAACATCTCTCTCCAACAAAAGATCGTAAGGTCGCCCGCGCCACTAGGAGGACGACAACAAGTACATTTCTCTGTCACGGACGAGATGTTACTTTGATTTATGAACAGGTTCACATCGTGTTCATCCCACTGGCACATCGTGCTGTACTCGTTACATATAGAGTGTGTTCGATAAATATGCTCGATCAAAACCTTAGCCCGAAGACTCGTCTGAATTGTAAGTGTGGTTTGTTGTGTGACATGATCTCATTTTGTAATCGTTGCTATTGTAGGGTAATATCTTTATTCCTTTTACTGAGTGGTCAAGTGAATCAATCGATTCATTAAACTGCTTATATCACACTCACATTCATGTGTAGACCTATATGTATGGAAATATATACACTGAATGAAAGCAATTAATTTATTAGTTTGGATATATCTTGACAATCAGGACGTATCATATTAAAAAGAGGGGGCTTATATTCAAGCTGATTTTTTTTTGTTTCTTTTAAATTTTTGATTTTTCATCTTCTCTGCAGTTGAATATTTGAAACGTTTTTAGATAAAATTTGCCATAAATTACTTATTTTAAATAAGTTAGTTTAAATCACTACCAGTCACCAACTTCACAACAATATCTTATTGTAAGAGAATATGTATTTCTCTCTCTTTCTCTCTCTCTCTTTTTAAATCAATTATTTAAACGCATTTTAATTTAATCTATTTACATATGATGTAGGCTAATAAACAACTAAATTCACAACATTAATATATTAAATTTCATGTTAACTTAAAGTTAAAATAGTTTAAAACCAATTATTGGTTAAATTTAAAAGGGATTGACCATGTATTCTGATATGAGATATCTTAAGTGTTGTATGCACAGAGTAAAAACACATTTCCCATAAAACCTTATTTTATATCAACCTTTTCAGTAGTGTGGGCTGACGGATCAGACTTCAGACAGTTTTAATGGCTGGATAGCTGAAAGTACGAAAGTAAAAGCCAAGGGTAGTCTCTGTAAAAATAAACCACGCCTTTCCTTCATCAACTCTCACGTGGGTGAGCTCAGCATCCGACCAAATATCATGTGGAGAGCGACCGTAATATAATATGTAAATAATGAGCAGGGCAGGAGGAACGGAACTTAGGTAGATTATTATTAGGTGTTCTGTCTTACGACAGGTCTATTCCTGTTGTCAGTGACCTTGGACCTCCAATGCGCCCTGTTCTCTGCCTCCTCCTTTAGTTTCCGGAATTTTATTTTTTTCTTCAAGTAATCTAGTATTTGAACCCTACTTATTCCTAAGCTCCTCTTTCCCTCAACCTTTCCTTCAATGACATCATGCAGAAAACAGTTGTTCCTAAGGAGGTGACTGATCCAACTTGCTTTGCGCCGAGGAATCACACCCAAAATGGATCTACTCTTCTTAGGACTTCTTCATTTGTCAATCTATCTGTCCACCTGATCTTCTCAAGTCTTGTCCAGAGTTATCCAGGATTAAGAACCAACATATATATTAAAAACCACTTACTTATAGTTGTTTAGGTGTGAACCTTTAGCTACTAGGTGGAGTCAGGCACACTATCCGTGCACCCGTCTTCCTCGCCAGTCACAAAGCTATTAACAGTTTCATCTATATGTAAAGGACGAAGAAGCTTGGTAATAGTTACTTCTTACCAGCCTTTGTTGATCGAATCATCTAAGGCAGGGGTCAGTAACGCGGCTCCCGCGGGTGCCATGGCACTCTTTTGACGGGTTTTAGGCGCCCACCTTATATTTTGTAATTTTGTACGTTTCTTATTAAATAGTTTTGTTTGATAAATAACAGGATGGTTGTCGAGTATTGTTTGAAATTAAACTTCTTTGTTATATACTAATCATTAGTCTTCAATTTATTATTCCATTAATATCTTCATAAATAAGTTTTTAACAATAAGCCCACTTTGTAACATGCCTCAAAATTTGAGGCTCAAATATTTAAATCTGAAGCATGATGATAATATTATAGTTTATGTTTTGTTTTATTACATTTGAAAGATGTATATTCTCAACTTGTCGCTAATAAATACACAAATAAAAGGTAGAAAATGTATATATAAGAATCGTCATTTTTCATGGCGTGCTCCCAGAGTAAAATATATTTGTAAAATAGCTTTTCATGCTTAAAAGGTTGCCGACCCCTGATCTAAGGCGTCACTCTCGCAATATACTGGACTGCCATTGACGGGGAGATTGGGTCTCGAATCCCGTTCGGGTGTACTCAGGGTGTTTTTGTTTTCTAAATGGTTCTCCACCATCACTCCATGCAAATGTGGGTAAACTTCCTCTAAAATTAACTTTCCTCGTCCCTAGCACATTATCTTAATAAATACATACTATGCGTAGTAGGACTCAGTGCTAAAAAAAGTAATTTCTTTTATATTTGCAATCAGCAGTGAAATACACTTGTTTTTTTAGCACCACATCTTACTACCCGTTCGGGTTATACGTTTATGTACGCTGATGGTTCAGGGTCTAGGAAGTTTATATTTAGAGAAAGTGTACCGAATTTGCGTGGAGAAAGAGTGGAAAACCCTTTTGAGAGCCGAAACTCTATCTCCCCGTCATCGCAGTCTAGTATACTGTGAGAATAGCGTCTTAGATCATGTGATCATCTAACTGGGTAGATACGCTATTGATAGAGCAATGAGTAGATTAGAGCTTAGAGGAAATATACCCGTATTAACTTTATGAAAGATTGGGAAGCCAATTTGTACTTGGGTAATCGATAAATATACTCGAAAATATCTATCGGTTACGTGTGATTCAAAGTTTACTATAAATATAGTTAAGTCGTTCATTGTCAATTTCTTTCTTATAAACCATAGATAAAAATTAAAAAAAAAAAAATTTTGGGGTAAAATATCTCGTAGTAAAAGTCTATAGTCAGATAGGATTGAACATCCCCTTCTGTGGTCAGAATCAAAGAATCAAACAAGTTAACCGTGTTGTCTCCTCCCCCCTCCCCTAACCTCTATCCTTCATATTAACGGCGTATTGAGACGCTGTGGCGAAAAATAAGGGAAGGGGAGAGTCTAAGAAATGTTAGCGAAGAAGGAGCAAATAAAAGCAAGTATGATAGAAATAATGAAACGGGGGTGACGGAGATTGGATTTCCCGAGAGGTTTCCTGCCGAGAGGCATCAGTTTTCCACACCTTCCTCTTCACGTGTCATAATGCCGGAGAAGATACGGGGAGAGTAAGTCTGTAGACCACGTGATCCAAACAGATGATGTCTTATTCCAGCTCTTTCGAGGATGCATGGCCTTTACTCAGCTTGCTGTGCTTTCCAGCGTCATACTGAGGTGATTTTGTTTAGTGTACCACTTAATTTTACCACACTGGTTTTTTTTCTATGGATGATCACTTAATTTGGTAACACATTTCGGCCATTTAATCTAGTTAACTTAATTATATTCGCATCATACTAAGTCAATTATATCTTGTTGATAAATAATTTGCCATCATACTGTGGCCATTATTTCTAGTGGATAACTTAATTTAACATCGTACTTAAGCCATTTATTTGGTCAGTCACTAAATTTGACATCGTATTGTGGCCGTTATATAAAATATATCGCTTAGCTTGACTTCATACTGTGGACATTATATATATATATTTAATTAATAAAACGACTACCTCTGTGATATAGTTGTCAGAGGTTCAGGCTATGGATCCAGAATTCTCAGGTTCGATCCCCGACTCTTCCGTATTTTTCTGTAAAGCAACGGTTCTGGAATGGGGTCAAACTTAGCCTAGTCAGGACAAATGAGGTGCTATTTGAACCAAGAAGTTGCGGCTCCGGTCTAGAAAACTGATATTCACAACAAGAGAGCTCGTTGTATTGACCATATGACACCCTCTATCCGCAAATGTTGGCACTATCTTCGCCAACATACGGCGTCCACTCGGTCGGTATAGCTCGCTTGTGGGCTGACACCGTGAAGTTCCTTTTTTTAATTTTCTATTGAAATTAAAATTTCTACCAGTTTTGTGAATCACTTTAAAATTATTTTTAAAATCTAATTAAATGTAAATGTGAGCTTCTTTTCTAAAAATCGCCTTTAAGTAAGCCAATGGAGCTTGTAAACAACTGATCAAGATTATCTGTTTGTAGCTTACTGTCAAAAAAAATCTTTACACTTCATTAAGTGTACCTTTAACAAATTATATTAAAACTACAGAACCATAGGCTACGTGTTTCCAAACTTCATTATTCTGAAATTTTATTAAAAATGGCTGTGGATGGTGGGTTCCCCCTTTATAAATATAAATAAACGATCGGTTGACAAGATGAAGTATCTGTTATAGAATTAAGTTATTCTGTAAGCTGTGTGCTGATAAAACCGGTTGGTTCCAAAAATGCACGTTAAATACCACAATTTTTATTTTTTTTATGCTGTGGGTGGTTACTGAGATTTGACGAGAAAAACACGCTAATTACGGAAGAAGCTATGGGTCATTTAATTGACTCATCACGAAGTTGTTCATCTTGCTTCTTCATTTATCTTTCAGCCTGTCAAGTCTCTTCTTTAATTTTTTTTACTTTACTCTCTCTCTCATTGTTGGGTCTTGGGAAATTTTTCTTACACTGCTATTAACAATAAATGGTTTAGTGATGTACTGAAAATGGAACATTGTTGAGCTTTTATCATGTGTGGTTGGAACTGATTAAACAAAATTATAGTAGTATTTTGCCTCTAGGAGAAAACCTATATCCTAAATGAACGGCTGTCATTCATACCAAAGATAGTTTTGATAAAACTTATATTCTACAAACACGTATATTCCGTGTACCTTGAAATGTAGCCGTCTTTCTTTAATGAACTACAAAATGGCTCTTTTTTTTAAGCTAAGCCATAGTGGAAACGTGAAAGTCAAGCTTATTACCTTTTAGGATAAACGGAGTATACAATTAATTATTGTATGAACGGCAGAGTAAACGCTGATCCCGAGTCACCGGTGGGCTGTGATTCAATTATATTTCTAAGTAGCAGAAGACCTCACACGTCCATCACAGACTTTGCCTTAAAATATTTGTTATGAATGAGTCTGAACATAGGACAAATCCAGGAATATCTCTGTGATAGAGCCTTGGCGTGCTAATATGAGAGTTTTGGGTCCAATTTCTACGTTAATGTGTCATTTATTAACTGTATTAAATATATTAACTATGATAACGTGAATAATTTAAGATTTATTAGTACGGCACTCTAGCTCATTCGGTTGCATATCTGTCTACTGAGCTACAGCTTCCGAGTTTGATTCTTAGTATGGTAAAAAAAAAAGGTATAATTAATGAAATTAGGGGGTTCCCTTTCAGGAGGTAGTGTAAGAAACGCGAGAAAAGGGCAAAGTTCTTGCAATTTTTATAGTAAAACATTTGTTTGGTCAAAATAAATAAAGTATCGCTCCAGTAAAAGTAAAGAAATTAATTTTCTTCACATGATGATGTCAACAGCTGTTCTTGAATATCTGTCAAGCATTTCCTGGAATTAAACGACAACTTTTCCTCTTGTTTTAATTTTTTTTTTCATCTAATGCTACTATGCTAATAGCATTCATTTGTTTGATTTGCTGAAGACCGAAAAGTTGATGTTTGAATAATGACTGGTTGCATGGAAGCTTGTTTTTATCAAATATTTCCCACTCTCCTTTTATGTAAATGCTAGTGCACAGCATGTTAATTATATCTTCCTCATACAAAATACATAGGCGTGAATTTTAGAATAGACGTAACTGGTAGTAAGACGTTAAGTGCTGTAGAAAATAATAATAAAGACATCTCTCAGAAATTGCCAAGCGAACCCGTTTATAGGTCTATCATAATTAAATATCTAATTAGTATTAGTGACCAGTAGTTTTTCTTGCTGAACCGAGAATAACGAAAACATCACAATTCTAAGAAAGGGTAATCTTTTAAAAACATACGTTCTAACATATTTTTTTTTACATC
>CABFWB010000210.1:180909-193591 GCA_902151455.1 Timema bartmani
GGGACAAGAAAAAAAAAAAAAAGGACCAAGTAGAATTCAATTTGAGCGTAGTCGTCTAGTTGGGCAATCAGTAGAGAGTGAAGTTGTTGGGGAGCCAGATATTGGAATCGATAGGTGAGGAGGGGTTGGAAATGGAGCGGTTGTTCCGCGGTATTTGGGCGGTCCTTGGATCACTGTTGTGGCGTCACGTACAACCTTATTGTTTGTTCTTTGGGGCAAGGAAGGGAGAGCTCGTGGGCAACACAGGTCTATGTAACCTTATAAGCTACCAGACCTAGTCTCTGCTAAGAGCTCAATTTAAATAAGAAGGAAGTTATCTGATGGATAGAAAAGTTACTTGATAGTTACTTTCATAACGTAAAGCCCGATTATCTGCAGCTGTCTCTTTTTATATGTATTATTAATACCTATACAACAACATTAATAATATAGTAAAGTATTATTTATCAATGTTGAGCACCAAAAAAAACAATTTTGCATTTTTTTAAATAATCTTTCTATGAAAATTGGACTGTAACTCCACTTATGCAACAGCTTTTACGTAATTTAAATAAACATATGGTAGATATTACCGTAAATGTATAGCATCAGAAACATTAATTAGTTTAGCATAGTAGTGAAAAGAATTAAAAATAAATTGCAAATAAGTACAACAAACACAATATATATCACTTCCATGTCAGGTATATTTAGTAATAAATTACCATTTAATGTTAACCTGACAGAAAAAAATTATGGCATTTTGGTACCTATAGTTTGTAAAATGTAGGCCTAATCATTTTAGAATATTGCTACGCACAAATCTGTTTGTTATTATAAACAAAAATTATTTGGTTATTATTCAAGTTTATCTTTATATTTTTAGCTACACTTTGACTAAAAGAGAGATATAAAAAATAATGAAACACAACATTTTCACTCCTCAGTTCTCTTTCTATACATACAAAAAAACAACCTAATCTAATTTCTCGTCGATGTAAAGATCTTTTGTTAGTGTAACGTATAATTATATCAAAAAGGAACTTTAAATACATTTAATTTGGTAGTAATACATTAGGTATAGAAGTAAAAGACAGTTACAAAAGTTACTAAAAATACTTTAAGAACTTGTTTATTCATGGAAGCTGTAGCCGTCAATTTTTTAATAAAGTATCAATACCTCTCAAATATTACTTTTCAGTTAAATGTCATCAATTTTGATTGCAAAAAATTGTTATTATCTATATACAGTATTATTCAATTTCCTAATATAGCACTGCGTCCTACTACCCATTCGGGTTATACACTTCCTTGTACACTAATAGTATTATATACCACGGGACAGAATATAATGAAGCCGGATTGTTGATTTTTTTATAAAATAAAAATATATTTATTTTATCTCACTCTCCCTTTACATACTCTTTGGTAATATTTAGCAAAAATATACTTTTCTCAAACAAAGTCCAAACTTCCACGCGCTTATCAATAATTGAAGGTTTTATTTTGTTAGGTAGACTAATATTATAATAAACCTGTAGTGGACAGGCCTAGAAGCTAGTTTTATGTATCATTCCTAACCTTTATCTATCGGGTTTCCTTTAGTTTTGTATCTCTTGATGGTTGAATTTAATCTATTTGTAAATTTACCCTTATTAAGGTTGGAGTCTTAGGGAAAATAATATGTTAAGGGCAGTAATTTTTACAGTTTTTATGTAAATACATTTCTTTTGATCTAAAGAAATAAACAAATTACTCAGTAAAAACATAGTTTAATTTTCTTCAAATGGTGATACCAACAGTTCTTTAATATATGTCAAGGGTGTCCTAAAATTTAATGACAACTTTTTCTTTTCATTGAAAAAGTTTCTCATAAAATACCTCAAATGCTCATGACAGTTATTCTACAACTGTTGATATCACCGTGTGAAGAAAATTAATCTATATATTTGTATTAGGGCAATTTTTTTCATCATGACTAAAAATAAGATTTTTTTTATATATAAACTGAAAAACATTGACTTTATCTTGCGTTCCCTACACTCATCATCCCTTAAAGACTCAGCTTGGATATATGCCACTGTCATCCTGGGAATTTAAATGACTTATGAGATCTGAATGACAAGTATATAAGGTGGCTTCTTCGTCCCTTACTTTTCTTATTCCATCCACCCTGACGTTCTGCCTTTTCATATTGAGATTTGTATTGGTATATACACCACCACCACTACCATACAAGCTGCTGGTATAAAACGCTATTCATCAGCATGACAATCGGACCAATCAAGAAGTGATGGCTGAGTTGTCCTTTATACGTCAGTGGAAGGGAACAGATTCCGGGAGACTTGAAATGGAGCCTCCTCCTCAACTTTCAGAGGATCCAGCAAATATAGATTTACTTCTGAACAATAAGTGCTTTAACAAGTATATGACAGGGGTGTTAAAGCCTGAGTCAAAACCATGGCTTGGCCACTTGGGCTGTGTGTGTTTTTACTACCGCTATTCTATAATAGGTTCAATATATGCAGTAGGGCTGTCACGCCCCTGGAAACCCTATTATTTATATTTAAAAAATGAGAAAAAATTCAAAATAAAACTAAAAAACTGGAGTGTTTGTGAGCTTGGGACCATGCAAGCTTTAAAGGTAGGTATATATATATATATATAAAATGAACCGAAAAACTAAGTACGCATTTGTTTGAATATGCCTATTCCTGAAACGTTGGGTTAAGTAACAAGTGCTTATTATTCCTTATCAAACTTCAACCAACCGGTTTTAAACATAATCTACATGACTCCACATTAATAATTTTAATTAAAATTTTAATTCAATCATTCTATACTTAAATGTAAGTTGTCTAGAAAAAATGGGGGATTTATTATGAATGTCGTGGGAGTTTTGTAGCAAAAGTATTTTGCCCAATTTGGTAAATTTCTGATACATACATTCACTGTTCAATTTAAATGAGGAGAAATATAGTTTTTTAGTTCTTATTATATTTGGATTTATAGGTATCTGTGACAAACAGACAAATATTAATTAATTAATTATTGGACCCTAATAATTAATTAGTAGCTAATAATATATATTGAGCTAAAGTAATTATATTATACGTATGTTTTCTTACATACCTAATTCCTTATTCGTTAAATCTCTTAGATATATATTAATTTGGCTTTTGTCGTGTTTCTAACTTTTGATAAATACAATATCCGGCTGGAGATGTGTTATGTGCCTATTAATCTAAATAGCCTTTTTTTATGAATATAAACTTCACACTACTAACACCATATTTATTTTAACGAATAAGCTTGATTTAAGTATCCTGAAAATTGAAAAATGACAGCTGGACACGGGAATCGAATCCGGGACCTTTGACTTAGTAAGCCAAGTACTTACTACGTAGTACTTACGTACCACGTACGTACTAAGCCAAAGGTCCCGGGTTCAATTCCCGTGCCCAGGTGTAATTTTTTAATTTTCAGAATATGATATCTAGATGCGAGTAAATCCTCACTAAAACAAATATAATAGCTTTGGCTATTTGATTCTTGATTTAAGTAGTTTAAAGGGTGGATGTACTCCTGCTTAGTAGTGTAAAGAGAAAGATAAAACCACACTGATGTGCCCTATGTGTAAAACCACCCCTAAAGTACTCGGCATGCATTTAAACTTTGACCCTTCAGTCACAGGAAAACAGGTCTTTCGGGATACTGACGCCTTGGGAAGTGCTACCTTCTGCTTGGATCTATGGGGATGTTAAACTGCTTACTAGACATCCCTGGACATCCTTGGTGTAATTCCCACCTAAGTGTTGGGATATACGTTAAATGAGCTACTGTGCTTTTAACAGAACCTCTTGTGGGGTATTTGTGAGAGAGTTAATTGTGAAATATGACGTGATTATAAGACTACAGACAGAGCTAAGTACACAAATTATCAAGTAAAATACTTTCTAATGG
The DNA here is from genome assembly GCA_902151455.1 of Timema bartmani. Taxonomy (NCBI): domain Eukaryota; kingdom Metazoa; phylum Arthropoda; class Insecta; order Phasmatodea; family Timematidae; genus Timema; species Timema bartmani. Next base: position 184,852 of record CABFWB010000210.1, read on the forward strand.
AATATTCTATTTTATTGACTATAGAGTAACTAACGATCTATTGTAAAGGAATGAAAAGGTATTTTCTAAAGAGAAAATTACAATCAACTTATCTTTATTTGGCTTCATTTGAATTTAAAAAAATAATTGTTAACTAAGATTTTTAAATTATACCAAATGCCTTATTGATTCTTTTTTTTCTCTTCAAAATGCCCATATTAATGACTTACAAGATTAACCACCCAAGTTTCAAGCACCAGTAATATTTTGATGTCTGGGAAGCTTACAACATTTTAGACTGAATTGAAAGTTTGCACATAGGCTCTTATTTTCTTATACTATATGGTGGCGAAGTTAAAAAAAATAGCCAAAAAATAAATAAACTTCATTCAAACATTAAATTAAACAAAATATAGTATTTTTATGAACATAAGTCAAATAATACGATTTAATGAATTAGGATTAGCCTTTTAAGTTAAAGCTGCAAATTAATTTGATCAGTTTCGTAGCTGTGCAGCAGATCTACCTATAGCCCAGTTTCGTGGCTTTTTACTTCATTAATAGTTCTTTGCCTAACCTCTTTATCGTTTTGCTTGCGTTTAGAAATCCAGAAAAGATAAGAAATCGTCTTTTTCAGGGGACGGAATTATTAAATCAATAGGAATGAAATTATGAACTTTTGATGACTCAGTATGGCGGCCACTACAATTGCTCACGCTAGCAAATTAATATAACTAACTATATATTTTCTAATTAATAATATATAACCATGAACTAGACCATAAGCTTAAAGTGTAATTTTGGAAAACCCTTATATGTAGGATGCACGAACTCGTTGTATCATGAAAAGCAAAATACCCCGTTACATGCAAAATAACGTGGCTGAACCCAATAAACATTCATCTAATTTTATTAACAAGCTCTGTCTGTGTTCATCTGTATAGATTGATATTTCACACATTTATTTTTGTTAAGAATGTATAGACTTATCTACTTATTCTCTAGCATTAAGAACTCTAAGTTAATTGCCGCACTTACAAAAGTATGCAACCTATCCCAAGATAGTTCTATCCAGTCCATCTCATTACATCTTATCTTTTTGGGCGACCATTCTAATGTTAACCTCCCATCTACGTCTAGGTCTTATTAATGGTATCTTCCCATTGGGTTTGCCAGTCAGCAACCTGAACAAGGTTCTAGAATCTCCCGTTAGCGCTGCATGTCCTGCCCACCATCGTCTACAAAAATTGATTATAATAACAATGTCTTGTGATGAGTACAGGTATGTGACTCACCATTATGAAACCTCCTCTACTCCCCAGTAGTCTCATCTTTTTGAGAAAATTATCTTCCTAAGCACCTTGTTTTCGAACACCTTAAATTGGTTTTGGCTATGTAAGGTAAGAGACCACGTTTCACACCTATAGAGAACAACCGGTAAGATTATTGTTTGTATATTCTTAGATTTAAATTCCTTGAAAGCAAGCAAGATGTCAATAACTTACTGATCTTGTTATAGCATGCATTAAGGATGTATAGACTTTATTTTGAAGTTTAATCGATTATTTTGAAGGAATCTTTTGTAAGCAAATTTATATCTAGATTGCATAAGAATTTATTAAATGCTCTAAAGCTTAAAAATGATATATATAATTGGATAAACTTATGGTTGATAAAATTAAACTATAAACTCAAATTGTAGTTTTCAAATTATTCTTCAAGATAAAGTGTACCAAATGGAAATAAAAAGTAAAGCGATTTGATTAATCAATGCTATATGCTTTAGGTGTTCAAATTTCAATCAATTGTAGAGGAGGAGATACGGTTAAGTCCGAATGTCTCTTGAACACCGTAATAATTATTACGTGCACGTCTCACATAGCAGTTGGGATTGATTGTATTAATTACCTAAACTGAATTGAGATTACAGCCACGCGCCAACCATAATTACTATATCCCAACATAGCGAGGCGCAAGGTGGTGTACATATGGGAATAGGTCGCTAGTTCAACACACTTAAGCCTGATATGAGGAGTCATTTTGTTAGTTTTAAACTACGATACAATTGGGGAAGCTTAAGATGGGGGTGTGAGGAACGTGAGGGAAAATTTATGTGTTTTTGCAGTTTTATATCATAACTTTATTTTGGGTCAAAATAAATCAAATATTTCTTCAGAAGAAAAGAGTTTAATTCTCTTCCTATGGTGACCTTAACAGTTGTTGAATATCTGCCCTTAGCATAGTGGCATTAGATAAGAAACTTTTTAAATGATGATAAAAAGTTGTCATTAAATTCAAGGACACCCTTGACAAATATTAAAGAACTGTCGAGATCACTATGTGAAGAAAATTAGATAATGGAAAATATTTCTACTGAAGAATTTTTTATTTAATTTTGCCAAAAGAAATATTGGCTATTATTATTATTATTATTATTATTATTATTATTATTATTATTATTATTATTGTTATTATTTAGCACCGCGTCTTAACACAATATTTGGCTATTAAAACTGTGAAAACACATTTTCTCGCGTCACTTTCACTCGCAACTTAAAGATTTTTGCTTACATTTACTTAAAATGATATACACAAAATAATATAGAATTTATTTTAAAAATAATAAGCCTGTTATTAAAATAATTATCTTAAAAAGCTTTATATAAACATTATTTACTAAAAATTATATTAATATTGTACTATAATTAAAAAAATAGGTTTAATAAAATTGACATTAAAACTAAATAAGGATAACTGTAAATGATAAAATCCTTATAATTTAAATAGTCTTGGCAGCAAAACTTATACAATATACAATACAATTTAATGTTTTAAGTAACAATGGTAAAAAAATATTTTCTTATTTAAAGTTTATGTTATTTTTTGCTCTACTATATTATTTAGTAAGATAATATTTGAGAATTATAATGAGTTAAGGATAGTATTTTTAAAGGTTTCAAATACTAAGATAAGATGGGCCTTATTGACTAAATCAATCACTTATTAATACTTTTACCTAATTATATATTAACTAGTAGATCCAATCACTTATTAATACTTTTATCTAATTATATATTAACTAATAGATCCAATCACTTATTAATACTTTTATCTAATTATATATTAACTAGTAGATCGTTGCAGTGATGGCAGCGGATTGAGTGCACTAAAATGTATTATAAATATTTTTTGGGAAAAGTTTTGTATAAGAACTCTTTCACTTGACTTTCTAGTTAAAAATCTACTCGTCAAATCCTATCAATTTTACATAGATATTTAACTTTCGGTGTTTGATTTGAATCAAAGCGTATATTTTTCTCCTTCACGTCACACTAAGAACTTGAAAACGACCCCTCTATTTGCTGCACCAAACCACTAGAGTCAAAATCGAGCTATTATTTTTAATCAAAGAGAAACATTTTTTAACTATATTTAACAAATAGAAATATTTTATTTACAAACCCACAAATCAGAGTTTCCATGATGAAGTAATAAAAGAATGAAAAGCTGAAATTTATTTGTAAAAATCAGATTTTTGTTGAAAACTTATATATTTCCCGTCATCCTGGCCCCTAAGCTAAGTGAAAGGTCGTTTGTCAAAATCTGTTCAGCCTTTCCGCATAATGTCTGTAATCTGAAACCGGCTTATTAAATTATATATAGGATGTTATTCCTAGAGAGAGCCTTGATGCAAACATTTATTTTTAGTAATACCAACATGGATACAATAATAGGGATGGATTCCAAGAATTCTTGGTTTGATTTTGTGTCGTGCTTACTAATTTTTTTAATTTATTACTATATTTATACGAATTCATCCTGTTATTCGATCAGTAATATCTAGCTAGCTATACACTGATTTGGGTTGGAAGAACATTTTAGAGAATTCAAACATATCTAATTTTTGCCAACATTGCTAACATTATACTTAGTTACGTTAGTAACTACCAGGTACTGTTCGTCCTACCAAAATAAGGTTATAGCTTCTAGGATTGAGTGTATATATTTAGATGTGTTTGTCATAATTATTCTAACTTAGCTTCCAAACAATGTTTTAATTTATTGTCTTGGTCAGCAATTGGTGGCTAAAAATTCTAGTAACTAATAGATTTTACTTTTTTTATTTTCATTTTCAAGTTGTCATTTAAAACAAATTGATTGACCAGGGGATCGAAACTATCAGATACTTTCTTTTCTTATATTATCAAAATTGGCCACTTATTATGTAAGATAAATTAAAAGAAATATTGTTTATGCTTAACTTACAAGTTTATTCTAAGTTCAAATTCACACACAAAAAAAAAATGCTTTAAAATTGTGTAGCATTAGAAGGTAGCTTCAAGTTTGTGAGTCTTTATATAAATTGTGTGTGAATTATTTATATATATACTTTACAGCTAAATAATACGTCCGTCATCAAGAAAATGTTTTCTTAAGAATCTTGTTGAATTTTAATGCTAAAGGTTCTGTATTAAGTTGAGGTTTTTAAACAAAGTTAAATCTATGTGTAGATGAAAACAAGACAAACTCATTAGGTAGCCCAACTTTTCTGTCATCTCAACTGATGAAAGATATTTTAATAAATGGGAGCTAACTTTTATGTTACATTTTTAATTATCTTGTATAGAAAGATTTGAGTAGGGTAAGGGGAAAAAATATATATAAAAAATATTTGGAAAGCTTGGGAAGTAAAAATTAAGGTGAACTCTTAAATTTTCGTCCTATTGTCTCTTGCAAAAAACGTTCATTTTGAAATAGGGGGATATAAGAGTGGGGGGATGGTAAGGGAATCTTCTAAGAAGATAGGAAAAGAAGTAAGTAATTAGTTTCTTGAATATTTGCCCTAAGCCCTTTTCAGTATGAGAAGAAGGGCTATTATTGGGGCATTGATTCATACCACCCCGTTAAAGAGTGAGATTTAGAAAGTAAGATTTTACCAAAATTTTAATTATGTGGTTTTATATAATGAGTGGTAGTAAAAAAAGAGTAGTACAAAACTTTATATCGTAGTAAGTTTAAAAATACATATACTTCCATTGGCTTTGATGAATGCAAAGAAAGGGGAAATTAAGTGACATTTAATACGAAACTTTTACTGTTCTTGTTATATTTAAAGTTTTCAGTTTTTGCCCGTAATAAATGCTCTGTAATTGCTGCTCTTCTCTTTGCTTTTTTTTCTTCTAAACTTTGTGGGGACTTTTTAAGTAAACCAGGTTCACCTCCAATCTTTTTTCTTTCTCAGAAAAAAATCTACACAAATTCTATGATTAAATTACTACATTAATTTAGTAAACAAACCAATATTATTATTGTATACATATTATTATAAACAAACCAAATTAAAGACAACTTTTTCTTTATTTTTTCTACTTACAAAATTGTATACAAATTATCTAACAAGATTAAATATAAATAATCAAACTGAAAATTGTTACTATAACCTACATGGTAACATGTTTTATATTTTAAACTAAACATAATTATTTCTGATTTAAAACTACCATCCTCAACGTAATTGAGCTATGTTTTTATTATTTCGATCACACTTGATAAATTTAATATTATTGTTTAGTGACACAATAATAGTTATTGCTTGATATTGTTTAGTCATTTATTATTATAGCAAGTATTTTCTATATAACACATACTTTGAAAATATCAATATAGTAAAATAAACCATGAATTATTTTACTTTACTTCCCCGTATGTGAAGTGAGTGATAATCGATATAGGCTATATGCATGTTCATTTATATAAATTTTAATTTCAATCTCGAGTGAGATCTGGAATTAGATCAACTGTCATTTTTTTTAGGATTAATATAAAAAATAAAATATTTGTAATATGTTTGAATACAAATATTTCTAAAAACCGTGGTTTCTTATACACCCTATCTACGGGTGGAGTGTATGTAAATGATAGCTAGCAGTAGATTCTTTATTGCAAAATATTGGCTGAAAGTCACTAACGTCAACCTATTCGTAAATATTGATAATTTGCTTAGTAATAATATACTATCAATAAAAAGTGTTATCAAAAGGTTCTAATAACACTTTCGACAATGTTTTCAATAAATAACTTCCTCTTTGCTGTCACTGACCTACATTCCCACCATAGATAGACTCTATATTAATTTTAACCTCAATTTAGAACATACCTACTAATAATGAGTATGTATTTATTTTAGTCCTATTTTAAAGAAAGTGCTTTGGTGAATGTTAGCAAAATAAAATAACCCGAACTTCGACTTTGGTCAAATGAGCTGAGGCTATGTTAAAGTGGAGTTGAGATGTAATCTTGCTACATCGTCATGTTTTTAACCCTTTGAGCACCTCTGGTTTTTCTATGATTGAATACATTAAATGAAAAGGGTTATTTAAATTATTTCCACGTAGCAATATGCACCTAACTATGTCAAATTTCTTTTAAAACTCGTGATTAACTTATGTCAAATTTTCTTAGATTCAATTACAATTTAAAACGTATTTATTTTTAGAAGTTCTACTCTTAGAATAGTTACAATTTTAGATAAATCTAGCTTAACGCCTAACAATTTGATTTAGTAAGAATATTAGACATTAAGAAGGGTAATATTTTTATATTAAATAATTATCTAAGTCTTGAAATATTTCATGGTAGGTTTTAATATGGTTGTAAAATTATTTTAAATCGTAATTATTATGGATAGGGAGTCAAGAAATACTAGGATTTAAACATTTTGACTCGGGGTAGCTTGCTTTTCTCAATATTTTTTTTTATAAAAGTGGTAAGATGTATATGGAATTAACATATATTTAAAACTAATTGACTGGTTACTTAATAATAATTCAATTTTTTTATATAAAATTAAGTCAAGATAGAAAAAATACATAGCTTACCTTTATTTTGTAATCACACTACTTTAAATGTTGATGGAGGTTTTTTTTTAAATTTTGATTTGACTTTTAGATGGTAGAAAACTATACGTAAAAGGTTTGAAAAAATAACTGAAAATATATTAATGTCTATGAATATAAATATAGTTTTTTAAAAATATACAGTGAGTACATATATCTATTATTAGTAGTTATCCATGGGTTGAGATAGGCTCTAAAGTGGTATGGAAGAATATGGTAGTTCATTTCAAATTCACCCGAATTTGCATGGGTCAAGAATAGGAAAGCCAAATTGAAAATCGCAAGTGTAGTAGCCAGGGCTTTGAATCACGACCTACACATTAACTGTGTTCAGGTTATGAAATATAAAACTATATTTTTATTAAATGTCTACCAAGAAAATCCAACACTATTTTTTTTATTCGCCAAAAGTTATCTCGACCGAATGTTTAGTCGATACTACTATTGCGCAGTCGATACAAGTCGAATTTCTTCACTTCTCTCCTTTTCACTCTTGATTTGAAGAGCAAAGTGTTATTTATAATTCTAAGGAATCTATTTCTCATCGGATAATATATGAATATTGCTTCAAGATGTAGCAGACTCTTATTGTTATTTAAGTGGTTGATTTAGTACAATTATATCCATTTTAAACTGCAGATAATGCTGGTGAATTTATTTACTATTATTTAGAAGGATTCATCCTGCTATTTAATTAGTAATATCCAGTCGTTTGGGCTAGATCTGAAGTACTTTACGTATTGTCTCAGCTTTTTTTAAATATGTAAATCATGTGCTTATTATGAAAAATATAATGTTAAAACATAATGTACTTTGAAATTCAGCCCTCTCTCAACACTGGTTTAAAATACAGGCATACCCCTAACTTACGACAGGTTAGGTTCCAGACCACTGTCGTAACTCGAAAATCATCGCAACTCACTTCTCGATTATGTATGTGCTGCACTGCAATCGTCATATAAGTACCTAACTATTGTAGATAACATATTTTTAACTAAAATAAACACTGTAGGTCCTATCTTTCTAAAAATAGTAAGCGTACAAATCACTGGATACTTATGTGAGCGGTAGCGTCATATCGCTAAGATGTAGCTGCGAACCAAGCGCCTCAAGTTCGGGGTAGGGTGACAGTTTAAAAGCGCTGTAAGTGCTCAGTTTCTTAGGTCGGGGAATGATTGTAGGTGGTTACTCATAATAACTAAGGTATGTAACCACCCACATCGGTTGGTACGTGGCCTATATTTTAGGTAGTTCACCTGGTTTTACTGATGATTAGTGAGATTGAGATTCTAATCCCAACCGAGAATATTGAAGTTTTTTTTTCCCTACATGGTTTTTCGCTATCTCTCTACAAATATGAGCGTACATTTCCTCTAAACACTACCTTCCTTATCGTTACCCTATTTAACTAATTAAAAATTCAGATAACCTTGATGAGTAGATTAATACGGGGTGACTAAAAATAAACAACATAAAGCCCCCTTTAAAACTCAAATATGAAAGACATAATTTTCTTTCAATAAAATAAGTAAAAATTAGCTAAATATTTTTTAAGAGAAGAGAATTAAATTATTTTACTAGAGTAAAAAGAAGTCATTTTTAAATTCGTCGAATCGTGCCAACTCGTTTGTAATCCCATACCTTCTAAAAAGAAAGGTTTGTGAGTTAGTGTAGGGAAGCTACATAGTAATCCACTTATCCGAATGTCCACTGGGGATCACCTACGTCAGAGGACGGGGATGCTGAAATTGACGTCTACAGTGTTACAAGTCGAGGTTGGTGGAAGGGAAAGCGTCAAACCTCCCCTCCCTCCCATCTTCATTCCATCAGCTCACTTCGCTCTTCAGCCCAACAGAGTGAAAGAG
>CABFWB010000210.1:197966-212624 GCA_902151455.1 Timema bartmani
GGAAAAGTAGATTCTCCAGTAAGAGTCGACTTTACCTAGGCCGAGTCGACTCTTACTGGTCTTTTTAGTAAAAGTTGATTAAAAGCGAAACGTAATTAATTTCGATCAACATTTACTAGTCAGAGTTGACCGTACCTAGGGAAAGTATACTCTTACAACCTTGAGTTAGTAAAAGTTGACTTTTTGCAAGGAAATGGTCTACTACCTAATAAAAAACAAATAAAAAAGCAAAACCTTTATGATACAAAGAGAGATATAAATATTTATTATTTATTACAGCAAGGTAAAGATTTGTGACACTTTGAGTTGCAGAGATAACCTAACCTAACCTAACCTAACCTAGAAAACAACAGTAAACAAATAGAGCTGGGATATTCAAAACAAAGATGTGCGTGCGAAGCCGCATGTGGAGAGCAAGCAACATCGCGGAATCAACTTTTACTAAACCACAGTAGGCATAGTTAACTCTTTCTAGGAAAAATTGATCTGTTTATTCTCTATCAACTTTTACTGATACTTTTAGTAAGAGTCGACTTTACCTAAGCCGAGTCAACTCACCCTAATAATCTACTTTTCCTGTGACATATACAATACGTTACCGGTTTCGATCTGTCAGGATGCGACCGAGGCTGCACAGGCTTGAAAGCAGGCATAACGACCGTGCGTCCAATCCCCCCCCCCTATCAATTCCCCTGCGGACGGGATGTGAAGGATGTTACTCTACTCGTCTCTCCTAGCGAGCTAGGGCAGGTAATAATGGGCGAGGTAAAGGAAACGTGTGTTTCGGTGTGTAGATTATCACGTGCCTCATGCGGAGGGGGTGGCCCGTTAGGGAGGGGGAGGGGGCAAGTAGGAGGCAGGGGGTCCTCCCGGAATATTGCCGTATTAATCCCCGCCATCCTGAGCGTCGTCACGCACCGCCACCACACACACACACACACACACACACACACACACACACACACACACACACACCCTGGCGTGGTCACGTAAAATAGTATCTTTCATCTTGAGGTTAATAAAATGATTATGTTTTTAATATTTTAACCATTTTGGTGCGCACGTTGCCTATATGTCAGGCTCAACTGGTTTGAAATGGCGGTGATTGGGGGTCTACGGTTGGAATCTTGACCTGGTTGACTGAGGGTAGTTTTTCTTAAAGGTTTTCCCCTTCTCCCTACGCGTAAATGCGGATATATTACCTCTAAACTTAACCTTTAGTGTATAGTTTGAGCTATTAGTAAGAGGTGGAGTAAAAAAAACACACACAGAAAATACAAAGGGCCTACACTTATTCATTGGTTTATTGGATTAAAAGTAATTAATTACTACATGAGATTATGTTTTGAGACAACTGCTAAAATATATTTAGAACGTCTCATAAAAAAGATACTTGAACCTTTGACCTTACTCCTACTTTATCTACTGAGAGAGCTATCCCCCATTTACCAAATATACTTCTTACATTTTCTTTCCTCCCTAAGGTTCTAATAACATGTCAGAACTAAGCGTGACCACTAGAATGCACTAGCTCTCATAGTGGGGACGCTGACAAACACGTCAGTCTGATCCTACCAGCTTAAGTGATCGAATGGTCTAAGGTGTTACTTTCGTGTTAGACTTGCCTGCTGCCCCACAAATGACGTTTTTCCACATCTGCTCAGGGCAGCCCTGGATGGGAGCGAGTGATATTGATAGCGAAGACATGTGCACTCGTACTAACAATAGAGAAGATATTCACGAGACTTAATCATTATAATTTATTCAGTAAACGATATACTGGCTCCTAAGCCCGTGAACAAAAGATTATTTATCATATTAATAAACTTTCAGTAAGCAAAAATGCTTTTTGAAGTTGCAGGCTTATTTTACAAGATTATTCGAAAATGTTTCAATGGCTTTTAAACATTGACTGTGATTGTAGTCACGCATATATTTATACCTTTTTTTTACACATGTTAGATTTTTCATTTTGAAATTCTCGTTTTCACATTGTTTTATAGATAAATTTAATAAAAAGTAAATAGAATAATTAAATATAAGGCTTTTAACAAAAATAGAGATATATAACTTATTAATTGTAAAATTTCACTTATATTTCATTTACTTATGATGTGTTATAACTAATTCTATTGCAATTAGGGTATTCAAAAATGCCATATCACTCGCTTTGCTACCAATACTTACGTATAAAATTAACTAAGTGGTTAAAATAATCTAATCTACCAAATTGTTAACAGTTACGTAAGATAGAGAGGCGAGAGGTGGGTGTGGTGGTGGAAAATCTTACGATTCCTTAGGGGCCGTCACCTCCAAAGTTTTGCTTGTAATGTCCAATATTCCTCAGACTCACTTTTTAAACAAAATCATTAGAGTGGTTTTATAAATATTTTGAATTCTTGTAAGTCAATCATCAGTAAACTAACTTTTATACGAATTTTTACCTAAAATACAAGTATACAGTGCTATTTGGCAGGTAAAACATTTCCTAGAGATCAGTTTTAAACAAAATTGGAGAGATATTTTTTGAAAAGTTTGGAGTTCAAAAATATTAATCACTCATCGGTAAATTACCCTTAATTCGAGTAATAGGATCAAAATAAAAAAAAAATTTTTTTGGCCTTATAATACCTAGATATTAAGTTTGAAGTCAATCCATCAAAATCGTTCAGATCTGTGCACTGGGACATACAGACATACAAGACATACATAAGGACATAAAGATTAGTAAAATCCACTTTTTGGGCTCGGGAACACGTAAAACGTAATGATTCATGATAATATCGAAGCCGAAAATTTTCATTATCACAATACATTCTCTTAATATTAAACAGTTTTTTTTAGCAAGAATATGATTAGCGTTGCTTTGTTGGATGCAAGTAATGATATATTAAAAAGCTTTCTTAAAGGTCCATTTTTATTTTAAAGTACTCTCATTTCCATTCCCAGGGATTGGGTAAAAATATGGTGATGATTGACCCCATGAGTTTCACACCCTTCTAACCCTCTCCGCCCTCTTAGAGAATGACATTTGAAAAACCCTCAAAAATGTCTCACCCGATTCTAGATAGGAACTCTTTTTAAAATTTCAATGGTCTTATTTCTCCTGGTTCAAAAGATAAAGCAGTGAATTTTTTTTAAACATTCAACCCCCTTTTTTCACCCCTTTGAAGTCACTTTTCTCAAAATATAATATATATTATATAAAATATAATAAATACATATGTATAAATATACATGTATATATGTGGCAAAACCCACTCACTGACTCATCACCGTATTTCCCAAAAGAAATAAATTTATTAATGTTTGACTAACAATGTTGTCAAATTTATTATTACATTAGGTGAACGTTTTGACCATTTCTAAAGGAGAGTATTCACCTGTGTTTGTTAGCATTTCAAACAAAAACAGAGTCCTGAAATTAATTACGCTACGTAAACAACTTTCTAATTAAATATTCAAAATTTTGGGAAAGCTTCTGAATGTTTTATTCTGTTGTTTCGCATAGCCTTGGGGATTTTATATAGTGGTAAAACATCTGTCTTGAATTGAAGGGACCCAAATTAAATTTTCGACAAATTACATTTTCGGTGACGATGCTAATAATTATAGAAATAAGCCATTTAATTTTTTCACAACTGATTAATTTAATCGAAAACTTTCATCTTGATTTGCTTAAAATAAAAAACTATTTACAGGTGAATTACTAAATAAAAATTAAGCTTTGTTTAGAAAGCGAATTACTAAATTTCAAAATAAACATTATCTAGGATGGGATGTACCTTAACAAGCTTTATTTGGGAAGCGATGCACACTACCTTCGAAATATCATAGAAATGAAGGTTGTTAAATAAATATAATAAAAAATCACGTCGTTTTACTAATGTTACACGTTTCAAACTAGTTTGATATGGTTTTTGGTGAGGAAGAAATAGGGGTTCTAAACCCAGCAGGTGCTATATTTCTCAAAATTGCTTCTCACGAATACTTCACAAGACCATGGATACATTTTATCTTATGTTCTATCCAACTCATATCTATTATTTTAATGGGAATATACCTAATTGTTTGTTATACGAAGTTTACGTAAATGTTTGCTTTAGAAAAAGTACTGTAAATAAAAACAGTTTAGTCTCTCCAGAAAAACTAAAGACTTATTAAATTAATTTATTTTAAGCTCCAAGCGCAGATCACAAATATTTTTTTTATTACATATGAGGACAACAAAAGTTTCACTCCTTTTTAACATTTTGCTATAACAGAAGAAGAGGGAAAAGTTCTTACAAAAAAATTCACTTACCCCATTCATCCATAATTTACTCTATTCCAGTATAAATATTCCATATTTCATCTCCTCCCCGACCATGTTAGTGATAAGATATGTGGTCAGTGGGGTGTAACCTACAGCCCTCCACCATCTTGTCTACTCTCAAGGGGCTGATTTACAACTTCCGGGTTTGGGTGTGGGCAGGGGAGGGCCTAGCACTAAGGTAGAGGACCAAGAGGGGACAAGCCCACTTTGCAAAAAGAGGGGCTTGGTTTGCGATCTGAGGTGTAGCTACTTTCTATACCTCTCACTTTACTACTGAAGCTAAGTAACTTCAATTCCATTCTTAAGCAAAAATCAACGCACGTAATTAAATTTGCAAACCAATACAATCACCTTTTATTAATTTTACTTGCTTTAAATTTTTTTAGTAAAATTGTTACACCGTGTCTCAGTCGGTAGCGTGTCTGTCTACTAAGCAAAGGGTCCCAGATTAGATTTCTGAAATAGCCGAAAAATTTATCACTGGTGAAATGTGAGCTTCCCCCTTTCACAGGAATGAATTAATGGCTGAGGATTGGTTGTTGGGTCTGTTCTGGATCTAAGTTAGTTTATAAGTCATTTATGGATATAATCAGTCGGTTCAGAAAATGCATGTAAAAAATTTCAAATAAATATTTTTTTAAATGTTAAAATCAAATTATAATGCATCAACGTCATTTGAATCCTTTCAGGTGTAAACGTCGTGGAAATAAATCTAAACTTATTATTTAAATAACGTTCCTACTATATTTTTATTGAAATTTCCAACGTTTAAGCCAAATGGGATCCTATACTGTAGGTGGAGAACTTATATTGATAGGCATTCTACCTGCTTGAATAATAAAGTGAGTAAATAAAAACTCTTATTTTAACTGGCTATATTAACGGACTTCAAGTGAATATTAAATATTTTTTTAACTTTTTTATTTGGAGACAATTTATACGCTTTTTAAAAAACAAACTTATATTCTAAAATAAACATTGTTGAGGAATTTCCTAAACATTTTCAATGTTATAAAAATATTTAATGTATTTATTAAAGTTTATTAGGATTTTACTAATAAAATTTTAAAATGTCAATAAATAATTGAGATTTTTATATAGACATAAAATGCTAGAGAGGGTAGTCAATAATGATTTTACTAGAATTTATTTTATTAATCATGAGAAACAAATGTCTCCACAATAAAATAATTGCAAATTCACTCACAGGCTACTTAACTTTGTTTTTGCAGTTTTATCCAACTACACGAATTGAAATTAAATCGTTTAAAACATAGTGTTTCTTTTTGAAGCTCTTACAAAATGTTAAAACAAATAACGTTATAAACAAAATAATTATTATAAGTCTACGTTGCACTATAATATTATAGGTTTACTATGACGGTAGATTAATTTTTATAAATTGATCTTTCCCCGAAAAATTAATTTTTTCTAATATTTAAAATAGTCAGAATTTATTGAAGCATACAGCTTATTTTGTTTATTTGTAAATCATTAATTTTTATTCCTAAATCGATTTATTAAATGTATATATTAATTTCAACAGTATTATTAAAAAATATTATAAAAAGTGGCTATGAAGACTTAAAATTATAAAGTTAAAATATTATTATAATTTACTTCTGTAGGAAAATTACTTGATAATATTTGTTGAGGGGTTAAGATTTCAAAATGAAAGGCTTTGATTACTAGGAAATTATGATTTAACCAAGAATATTTTAGTAAAAGTTGTCTCATCACACAGCCTTTTATCACTTATAAGAATGTATCTTATAAAATTTCGTTTCCAACCGTGTACGAATGCTTTGCAAACCTTTTCTTCTTTTCTCTATCCCCACACATTACCGTTACGGAAAGACACCTGCTGGATATAGCACCCTGGGGAAATCACCTGATTGAAATACACAAGTTCTCCAAACACGGTAGCTCTAGAAGGGTAAGGGTAGCTAAAGGGAAACGGAAGAAGCGATCAATTAAATATTAGGGTGACGTTATTTCTCCCCATAAAAAAGTGCGACAATCCAAGAAACAGAATTATAAATTAAAGTTTTAGATAGCCTTAGAATAATTAAACAATGATCAAAATTTTGTATGCGTTAGCAGTATAAGCTGTGCGAAAATAAAATATTACTCTATTTTATCTATATAGGGAGTGTATTTTTGTTTACTCCGCAGTGAACTTTCAAGTTCTTTGTGCCAGAATGTAAGTAAGTAATGTAAGTTATTTGGGTAGCAGCTACATTTTAAAAATATGCTTTAAGTCAAATTACATTAAGTATATTTAATCGTCACATTTACAATAATAGTGTATTCCCGGTCGGGTGCACTGAGAGTGATTTTTCCTAAATTGTTTTCTACTCGCCATCCACACAAATGCGAGTGCGTTTCCTCTCAATTAAGCCTTCCTATTCTTACACCCATTAGTGTAATTAGTACTTAGTCGTGTAACCCAAACAGGTAAAACATATAAAAATAAATAGTGGCAGAATTTTAATCCGCGTATAATAATAACATATGTAATAAATAAATAGTTTCAACATATATGTCCCTATGATTTATCTTGCAGAACAGAAACACGTATTATTTCCACAAAAAAACTATTACTGGACACGAATAATAAAATTTTAAAAATAATTTAACAAAAAGGTTTATAGGTTTCCTCATATTATAAATAGATCATGTAATTAGTAGGTATACTGTAGTATGATAGTATAGCTTCAAATCTTAGCCCTTTAAGTTAGCCTACTAGCACCTGAATTAAATGTATACTTATTATATGGATTTTCTTTCTAAAGTCATATGCAGACAAAGCGCCTTATTCCCAACCAAAATTGAGCAGAGCAAGTAAAGTGTTGGGTCTTCCCATATGAAAAAGGATTTACTGGTCTTAACTGATAGATCATCTTTTTCTGCAGAGCTTGTCCAACCTAGCCTAAACTTACATGCAATATTATTACAATGGGTATAGTGGTCACATCTAAAGACAGGACTACCTTCTACATAACTTCATTGGTGGGCATACCGACTAAGGCATCAGTTTCATCACGTTTGCTCAGGACGGGGGCGTTTTGTTCAAATTCTAGCAGGGTGTAGTGTAGCTTCCTACTATTTATCCAAGAAAATGTTAGTACATTTCCATTATTTACATATTCATAATCTCTATTCCATTAATGTAAAAAGTGGATAGCCAGAACATGAAGTAAGAGGCGGAGCATATTAAACTTTTACGAAAATTTAGCCTTCTTAGTTAAAATTGTAATTTCTCCAAAATTGTATTTTTTTAAGATAATTAATTATTCTCTATTTATTTCATTTGATATCTTATTTTTATAACTATAATTTTTAGAAATGAATTTGGCTCTATCGTGATGTACTCACAAAAAATTTGACAATGGCATTCCATTTCAATTACGAGTTTGCCCAACAACACAGGGAAATGATGTATACACATTCTTACCCTGAAAGGTATCGGTCATATTTTGATAGATTACACTGTGGCACTATTTTATAAGCTTTACCTTGGTGGTAGGGGGTGGGGGTGTGAACCATTCAAGGTAGGTATACTACCAGGGTAAATGAAAGATACACCCGTTTCCCATGCGCATGACACTTATGGCGATCTTTGGCCACACACATGCATTTAGATACAGTTGAAAAATGAAACCTGTACAAGGGAATGGTACTCGGAACCTTAAACTTAGATCTTCAATGTTCTACCACTGAGATAACCAGGGTTCGTCTTGTGCTCAGTCATTCATCACTTAGATCTTCAATGTTCTACCACTGAGATAACCAGGGTTCGTCTTGTGCTCAGTCATTCATCACTTAGATCTTCAATGTTCTACCACTGAGATAACCAGGGTTCGTCTTGTGCTCAGTCATTCATCACTTAGATCTTCAATGTTCTACCACTGAGATAACCAGGGATCGTCTTGTGCTCAGTCATTCATCACTTAGATCTTCAATGTTCTACCACTGAGATAACCAGGGTTCGTCTTGTGCTCAGTCATTCATCACTTAGATCTTCAATGTTCTACCACTGAGATAACCAGGGATCGTCTTGTGCTCAGTCATTCATCACTTAGATATTCAATGTTCTACCACTGAGATAACCAGGGATCGTCTTGTGCTCAGTCATTCATCACTTAGATCTTCAATGTTCTACCACTGAGATAACCAGGGATCGTCTTGTGCTCAGTCATTCATCACTTAGATCTTCAATGTTCTACCACTGAGATAACCAGGGCTCGTCTTGTGCTCAGTCATTCATCCCTTAGAGTTCATGCCTGACGATCTCACACGCCCATCAAAGACTTTTCCTTGAACTACAAATAAGGATTGACATTGCAAATAGTACATGTCGTGGATTTCTCAGTGTTAGAGCATTGCTGCTCTAAAATAAATCTCCCGGACTCAATTCTCGCATTATAGTGTCATATTTTAGCTACATTTAAACTAATTATTGTGAACGAATGTCATTCGTTCACAATAATAATCTTAACTAATTAAAATTATATGCACATTTACTGTAAATGTTAAGTCTGAGGAAATTAACTAATTTATTCATTGAAAATAATAGGAGCAGGACATATTTTTAAAATAAGTATTTTTTTATTTGTTTCTTTGATACCTTTTTATTTTTCTCTCTCTACCCATTACATCATTCCTTAGCGAGATCAAAAAGGAACCCTACCCCCGCAAAATCTACCAGTCTTTAAGAGAAACCCTCAACTTACACAAACCTTTACTAGACTGAATTTTTTTTGTTTTTTTAGTGAATAGATCCTTGAAGTAATGGGTATGATATTTGACACGCTGGCTGGTTTTACTGCAAAGGTTCTGATACTTGCTGCTAGCTGCTCTGCTGTTATGTGTTTGTTTGATGGTTCCTCTTTAGCAACGTTTTCCTTTGACGAGTCCTTATCTTTACTTTCTTCTTTAGTTTCTCTACTCCTCCTTTTTAATTATGATCGAGAAAGATTGTTTTAATTTATTGTTCTGAAAACAAAAAGTGACTGCCATGTTTGATTCGTTTTGGTAAATTTGTGAAGGGTGATAATTATCTCAACCTCTTGGTATGAACTTAATACTAATGGCGATGGGGACTATCTTGCGTATTTATGGTTTATAAGGCAATAATTTAGATTTTTTTAAAATATTAGCCCTCGTTGTTTTCCTTAACAAACATTCTTGTATTGCTTGGATAGCAAATTTAATAATAATAATAATAATTTACTTGGAAAAATGCATATTTTCATCTCCTACTATTTTATTAACCATCCAATTCAGAGTGTAAACATTTTTAATTTCATTTATGATCAAATAATAAGTATTATATTATAGCCAACTGAAAAATAATATTTTATTTAAATATCATACTCTTAGACTATAGTGAAGTATTTTGGTTGTAAATAGAGTGAGATGTAGATCACAAAAATCTTACTTAATTTTATAATGTAAATAGCTATATTTATAGTTTAGTAGAATAATTATTATAGACCTAAATACCAAATAAATTGAACTAGTCGTAAAATATATATTTATGCTAAATACATATTACAAAATGTAATGTATACTCAGTTGAGCCTTTAAGGTAGCAATATTACCTTACACGTTTCCACTATGGCGTAGCTTAGCCTATAAGATAGTCATATTATAATCTATCAAGGAAAGGCCAAGACCTATCAGAGTAAGGGTAGCTGTGTAACCCAGGAATAATCAAACATTTTAGATTTAAAGAGCCTTTGTAATAAAAAAACAATTACTGGAGTCCTCATGAAAAAATGTCTACACTAATATTATGTATACATGTACATTAAAAAACAAAAGGATAGAATCACCAGTTCTGGCTGTGCTTTTGGCAAATATCCTTTAATCATATTCGAAAAAAATTGGCTATCCCAATTACTGGTGCATATTTTATAGTGTGAAAGTAAAATAAAGAAAATTCTAAAATTGTCTCATGGAACCCGAGATAGCCATGGTGAAGCCCAAGGGTTCCGCGGAGCACAGTTTGAAAAAGTCTGGTGTTGCCTACATTCCTTTTACCTTGATATGGAGTGGCTTACACTAGAGTAAAATCAACCAAGCTAAGTCAACTTACTACTAGGGTAAACGAAAAGTATCAACAATCTATTTTATTGTCTATATTCCTGATGGACTCAAATGACAAAAATAAATCATGTTTAGTGAGTTGATGCTTCGAAATAGGTAATATTTGATTCACAAAATTTAAACAAATAAAAGTTTTAAATATTGAATTTTTCTAAAATATTTTTACAGTATCGATAAATAGGGAAAAGATATGTGGAAAAAGAATTAATTACTTACTCTTTGCCACTAGCTCAAAAGTGCATTGCCACAATTACAAAAGTAACTCATCAATGCTTATATTGAGCTAGTTCTACCCAATACATCTCATTACACCCTATCTTTTTCAGGCTCCCATCAACGTCAAGGTATTCCCATTGGGTTTGGTAGTCAGTACCCTGAACAAGGCTCTAAAATCTCCCATTCACGCTGCATATCATGCCTATCGTAATATGCGAGACTTGACTATCCTAACAATGTCTTGTGATAAATACAGAATATGTAGACTAGCATTATGTAACCTCCTTCAATTCCCACTAGAAACCCCCTTTTGAACCAAATATCTTCCTAAGAACCTTGTTTTCAATCAGCCTAAATAATTGTTATTCATCATGTTAGGTATGGTATGGGTTTGAAACGTGGTCTCTTACCCTATAGGAAGAAAATTAATTTAGGGTGTTCAAAAACACAAGTTTATAAAGGAAATTTGTTCTCAAAACAAAAATTAAATATTATCGTACTTTAAGAGACGTTTCGATGAAGAACTAACTAATATTTAATTCGTAATCGATTCAGGATAAAAAATTTAAACTTTTTCTGGACTAAGGGCCAGTTTCATAGTCAGACTTAGTGAGCCTAAAGTGCGAGTCGATACTAAATACAGGATGACACCTACCTAGACCAAAATGGAATGGGCCAGTTTCGCATATGAAACTGGCCCATTCCATTCAATTTCAGGTAGGTGACGTCTTGTATTTAGTATAGCGCCGCACTTGAGGCGTACTAAATCTGACTATGAAACTGACCCTAAATACCAAATAATATAATATTTTTTTTCCCATTTTAGCTATTATTGCGTCTCAGTATTTGGCATATTATACCATCTATTCAAGCAATAAATATTGGGTGTTTAAGTGACCGATTGACATAATATCAACTTTCTGTGGACCCATATTGTTGAGCACGTGGATGTCAAACTCATCTAGTTTGGTTTACCGTTGATGGGGAGATCTGGGTTCGAATCCTGATTGGGTGTACTGAGGATAAATTTACTAAATTGAATACCACTCTTCCACCGCGTAAATGCGGATACATTTACTCTAAGATTATACCTTACTCACCCATGCCTCCTTAGCGTAATTGAAATGCGAATGGATCAGATTTTAAGACGTAATAGAAAAACAATATTTATAAGAAGTGTTCTGAAAGTTGAGAAAATCATTCGTTGCTTCATTATGCCATCAATGTCTAAACGTATCATTACAAAAACAATATATATTTACAAAATTAACACACACAAAATTCAGTAAGCCTAAAACTTTTATCTCACTTCAATAACTAGAATAATTTGATTACAACGTATATGGTATTTTGATAAATTAATCAAATTATCATCGATAGATTTTTAAAATTTATTTTATTCTATTTTTCTGCGAAAATTGCAACTAGTCTTCAGTTTGAGAATTCTGTTTTAGCCTCAAAATAACTATTTTATCGTTTCCTGTAAGTTAATTATGTGTAGTAATTGGATTAAACGAGAAAACCGATCAATCCAATTGAAGCCCATTAAAACTTTGACAGCAAAGGTTTTTTTTTCCTTTCGTTTTTCTCTCTCTACTCACAATCAATAATCTGGTGTTAAGTTCTTCGAACAACTTTTATTTTCAATCTGAAGAATTCGAAACTATAAGAAACATGCACATTAAGAACTTTTCAATTGCTTTCTTCTTATGTTATCTTCTTCTCTTTCTTTTATTTTACAGTTGTTTGTGGGTACGAGTTTGGCCTTAGGGCGACCCTAAGAGGACAGTTCACAATAGAGGGAAAATTTATAATGCTTTTTATTTTTTTAGGAATTATTGGCGACTAAGTGGAAAAAGTTGGTAATGAGTGGGTGAAGAAATGAAAGTAACTAATAGAGATAATTGCTGAATCACATTTCTTCTGTTATCTCCTCAAAAAAAAAGGAAATAAGAGAGTAGCATTTAGCGTCTTTTATATTCGTTTGAAATTTTGTCTTCCACGTTAAGCAGGCTCAGATTGGCTCGCCACCAAAAACATTATAGATTAAAGTTAATAATCTCGATAAATTATCTCTTTATCTTACTGTAAATACTACACAATGAGTTAAGTTGCTTTCTTTTTTTCAAAGTGAATGTATTTTAGAAGCGCTAGTTATATTTTTATTTTTTTCAAGAATAATAGAAATATTTCACATTCAAGGGTATTTTAACCAACCATATCAATATTTTAAATTAATTTTTATAAAAAATCAACCTTTATTTTATTATGTATATTGTTGGGGTTGCTACTGTAATGCAGAGTTTTTTTAGTTACCAAGCATTTGCTTTAGCATTAAAACTTATAATTATTTGTGCTTCACATAGCAAATAAATACAATTGGTTCACAATTTTGAACTTAATTTTCTTTACCCATTTTGGTATTGATTTACTTTGATATACTCAAAATTAGTATTAATGATTTATCTTAAGCAATTTATATTTCAAAATATAATTAAATACTCTATTAATAGTTTTACTCCTCGTTGATATTGTAATTACTTAAATAAAATAATACAAATAAAATGGTTGACTTTCTCATTTTAGCTTTAAATTCAATACATATTTTCATTAAATATGTAGAGCTACATTAAATTATTTTTAAAAGCGTTATAAAAATAGCTTTATGAAAGTAGCGTTCTTTTAGCTCTTTAATCAATCTAAATGGCCTACTTAATCTGTCCTTTAGGACGCCGAAAATAGATAAAGGTCAGTGAAATTAGGTGTCAGTGTGACATTTATCCAGCCATTGTGAAATATTTTCTCTTCTCTCAGATTTTGGCATCCACTCACTCCCTTTCCAAACCCATTATTAAACTGTTGGTTGCATCACCCTAAAAATCATACGCTATCAAAACCTTTCTCTATATTTAAAAAAATTTAAAATCATTCTTAGAAAATAAAAACATATTAAATATTTTCACAAATCATTTGTTTATCTCAGAGCTGCATTAATTTTAAACGTAGCGCTAAGCGTTAATTCTAAAATTGACTATCAATTTACTAAACGAATGACGAAACTTATGTAATAACATTTAAAAACGTTGAAATCAAATGTTACTTATTTGTGGAAATACAAGCTCAAGTAAATTATATTTTAGTAATTAATTTTATTTTACTTCTATACTTTTATTTCGAAACGTGAATTAAAAATATCTTTACATAATTTATGTACGAACACTTGGCTTACATTTTCTTGCATGGCTCCACCATGGTGTAGTTTATCAGGTACGGTCATAATATAATATATAGAGGTTAGACTGCTACCTTATAGGTTAAGTGGATTGTAAACTCAGATGTCATTACCTAATTCAGTGGCTGCATGGTCTAAGGTGTCATTATCGCGTTAGAATAGATTGCCAATGATAGGGAGATAGGGGTTTGAATGCCGATTGGGTGTAATTAGAGTAGTTTTTCCGAAATAGCTTTTCACTCTACTCTCACGAAAATGAGGGTACACTTCCCAATAGCGTAATTAATTCATTTTCGTTCAACCTAAGCCTTCTAAAAAAATGTCATTGTAACAAATCTCAATAATATTTTGTATGAATACAAATTAAAAAAGAGTAGATATATTTATTCGGTCTATTTTAATTTGTCTCTGATATGCAGCTTTGATTAGATTACAGTACTCTGAGTAGACTTAGATTACCGTACTCTAAGTAGACATTATGAAGCAACATTAAAATTTCCCCCTTCATCACAACGTCATACTTCATAATTATCGTTTCAGTCTCTAAAGACTCAACCCCTAGTCTCCACGCTATGTTCTCGAGACCAGCCTATTTATGCCTGTCTCCAGTTAAAAGCGTATTCATGTTCCCTAGCCCTTTCTCCTTGTAAAGCGCCGCCAAATCGGCAAAGCCATATGGCACCAGGACGAATTTTACAGGACTCTTTTCTAGTGTGGGGTATTTTTTTCTGGAAGAATAGTTGAAATTTAGCTCCCAAGAGGGTTCGTTTCCTGGATTTCT
>CABFWB010000210.1:232481-256627 GCA_902151455.1 Timema bartmani
AGAGACTATCCAGTCTATCAACTATACCTAACCACTGTACAGTTTGTGTTCAATCTAGAGACTATCCAGTCTATCAACTATACCTAACCACTGTACAGTTTGTGTTCAATGAAGAGACTATCCAGTCTATCAACTATACCTAACCACTGTACAGTTTGTGTTCAATCTAGAGACTATCCAGTCTATCAACTATACCTAACCACTGTACAGTTTGTGTTCAATCTAGAGACTATCCAGTCTATCAACTATACCTAACCACTGTACAGTTTGTGTTCAATCTAGAGACTATCCAGTCTATCAACTATACCTAACCATTAGACTCGACCTCGCCTTCTTGCTGTAAGATTTATTCCCTGCTTTTACTAATATTTGTTGATGCGGTCTTTCTTTATCGTTATCTTTCCTGATCTGTATCGTACATCTCGAACGAGTAGTAAGAAAGTGTGCTATAAAAAAATATTTATCTTTTTGTATTCCTCATTATGTGGACAAGATAAGGTGGATATCAAGGTTTGAATTCCATTCCAGGTAATTTGTTTTAAAAGTGTTTATGAAAATATTCAAGGTATTATAGTCTGCGTAGACTACCCCAATATTCTTCTTTAATAATTAAATAAGGCAAATTAAAAACATTACATTAACTTTGAAATGGTGTATGTAGGTAATTATCTAAAAATTAATTAATGGGTTTTATGACATAAAAATGTACACATTCTAAAATAAGGCTAAGAAAGCTATTATTATTATTGGCATAGTGAAAATCTTTAAACTATATTTATGTTTTAAAAATAGTTGCGAAAAAAAAATAGTGCTGAAATAAATTCATTTTTTTTACTCAGACAAGATTAAAATATTATAACTGAGCTGGGAACTTCAAGCGTTATTGACAAGCATGCTAACGAATGAGTTTAAGTAGCTAGAGTAAAAGCAGACCTTTGAATGATACTTGTGTAATCTGAGTCAATTTTGAGACAACAAATTTAGTTTCTAACAAATGGTTTCCTAATAAAACCAAACAAATCGTATTACATGATGCAATCAAGACAATAATAGTATTTACTTTCATTTACCTATCTTGTACAGTGGCGCGTTGTGGTGTTCCATCGCCTCAATCCTTTGGTACGTCATCTGTTATCCAGTGTTGTCAGATTGAGAACTCAGTCATAAGCTAAACAACGCTACACCGACTCGAACGATATTATTATTATTATTATTAATAATATTATTATTATTATTATTATTAGCACCGCGTCTTACTACCCGTTCGGGCTATACGAACTTACGCTAATGTGCAATGGTAGGGTGATTGTGAGATGAAATGGAGGACCTACAGTTTAACGTGGAATCCGAACCACGGTGGAGGCCTGGCACTCCACACATTCACAAGTTGTGATTAATACACGTCTTGTCAGAGGTGAAGGAAGGGTTGGTAATAAGATAAATCTGTGTCAGGACCGGAACGATAGTAGAAACCTTTCAAAATAAGTTCTGTTTTGGTAAAGCTTGTGGTTTGCGAGATCATGAGCTACGAGTTTGCTCGCAGGTTTAAAAATAACAGGTCCAGATTAGTCTGACGCCACGGATTACTTTATTTAGAAGTGCCACATAAAAATAATTGCCTAAGTTATCCGAAAATACTAAATAGTAAATTAAAACATCCCATATTTTGCTTTATTTTGTTTCCACTATGACACTTTAATTCAGTTAATGTTTTATAATCGTTTATTACATCATTCAATCTCTTTGATAACTATACCATTTTTTAAATTGATTAGTTTTGTATCTGAAACAGGTAAAGTAATCATAGAATAGTACTTAAATGCTATTAATTTTATTTTAGTGGCTGCTATAGATTTTTTGGAGAGATATTGACATAAGCCTTTCCATTTTAGTTTCTCAGTAGTTTTACTACGAATTGGTGCGCGTTCAAGACTATGCATACATTAACTACTCAACTGGCATAAATATGAGAACTAATAGAATTCTAGATGAAATTCACCCGCACTTACTTACAGTAAATTCGTCCTGGATTAAAACCCCGATCAGCCCGTTACCGGTAATCCTGTCCTACACGAAAGTGCCGCGTTTAATAATTTGACCAATGATGTGATTATATTTTACAGTTGATTGAAATTATTCCATTCAAATCACAGAGTAATAATATTTTTTTATATGTTAGCTTAAATGAAACTTTTTGGACGTTTTAATCACATTTAGTTCATCAATTGAAAATCTATAAATGATATATACACGCGCACACACACATACACACACAAATAAGTGGCAAGGTACTTAAATTATACACACACATATATATATATATATATATATATGTGTGTGTGTGTGTGTGTGTGTGTGTGTGTGTGTGTGTGTGTGTAGGTGTGTGTGTGTATAATTCAAGTATCTTGCCACTTATTTGTATTTTATATCTACCTTAAATGCACCAATCCAGCCAGACTAAGTTAACGTGATTCTTCACGCTTTGTTGTTTTTTCTTCCACGTCCCTCCCTTCCTTGTACGGTATTATTCTCAAACCTCCAGGTCGTGACAAATAACATCACAGCAGGCAAGGAGGAGGGGGCTGGAGGGTTAGCGGGAGATTTTCCCCAGACAAAACCTTACACCCACCCTTCATTTCCCATTTTCTAACTAAAATGGGAGGGACTCGGGAACCCATAGTGAGGTGGGAGATGAAGACAGGCCATCACTTAGAAGGTGATATTTCAACTCGCAAATTGCCTTCATGGATACATTTTCCCCTGGAACCCCTATGTATATATTTTTCTTTCTCTCCTATCGTTCGATGGGCAGTCGGGAGAACGGTTATAAATTCAGCGTGGGAAGAGGAGATGGGTTCAAACCCTTAGTTTCAGGTGCGTGCTTTTACCGAAAAGGGAACTTAACCATTTGGACCAGAATTTCATACGGATATTTATACAGCGCATAGAAACCATTTCAAATGAATACACACCTGAAATAACATGAAAATATAAAGTAGTGGCGTTTGAGTCTCGTTTCGAGTGTATCCAAGCCATGTATACAATAGGACATTGAGTATCTTATCCATAGATTCGATGAAAAGGTCCTCTTTAAGTAGCGCTTCAACTTGAAATGTTTTCATTGGGACTAGCTGAAGGTATGAGAGCTTGAAAAATAAAACTAGTTTTATCATGAGCGTATTGGAATTCTTTTCTATCCACCCTATTAGATTAAACAATAATAGTTACTTTACTCTATATGGCATTAAGAGCTCGAGCGTTCATTGCCAAACTCACAATAATACAACTCGTATATATTGGATCAAAGCTACCGTATTATTTTAAAGAATTTTAGAGTGTGGAATTCACATGTATTTTCGTTATTAAAATAAAAACGATCTAGAGGACACTAGTTAACGGTCTACAGTTAATATTTGTTTATATTTTACTAGATAAATATCCAACGTAATATTATGATATTCTTGTTGAATGAAAAAAATAAAAAAAACAGCTATTGTAAGAAATAAAGTTCACAGTGTCATTACTCGCTTATTTTAAAGTTATGGTTTCAGAAAAAATATCTTAAATTATATATCAATTGTTTCTAAGATATATACCCACATTAAATTTACTAAAGAAGATGTTACTTACTTAACTTATATTAGTTTTTTTAAATTCGGATGTATAGGCCTACAAAATAAAATGGGCTACGTATTCAAATTTTTGTATTGAAAAGAATATTTTAAGAGCTTTTCTAGTCTGTGGTTGGTAAAAATGAATTAGCAAATCTTATTGATGACGATTATCTTAAAGTTTCTGATTGTCTTAATATTAATTGAGTGAGTTCTTGAGACTGTAAAAGTTTAATAAAATCAAGTGTTGTATTTTTGGGTTTAGTTGCGTTTACACTGTACTCTCTTTAAATCTATTAAACTAGTATTTATATCTGACTACACCTTCGATTTACTTAAAGATCAATACGCAATTAAAATGTTAAAACTTTGACCCTTTAAAAAATTTGTGGATCTATTTTTTTTATATTCCTCATCAGTACAAAATTCCCTAATTTATATAAATATCCACATCATCTAAATTTAATTTTAAAACATTAGTAAGATAAAATAATTGTATATCATTGAATGGTAGCAGTATTGACCCTTAACTATAAATCGTTCGATTAGCTAAAATAAAAATAGGGTATAGTAATATTTAGGCGCTGATTGACAGTGTCGGAAAGGCCATAGCAGCTTATTTGAACACTTTAAAATCAACTTAAATGAAAATATGAATATAGCTCATGCAAGATTAATAAATTGATGTAAAATTGCCTTTAAATTATACCTTTTTAAATAAAATAATTACAGATAGATTAATTTGTGATATGGTGAATTAGTAAGATATATTACATATGAATTTTAAAACATTAATTTTTAATATGTTAGATGATTTTTTTCTTTATTTTTTCTTTCATGTGCCATTAGCTGTAGACGTTTGGGGAATCCCGTAGAGCACCTAAATAAAAACATACGTTACCCTAATTTAAATCCGCCCTGTTCAACTTAGAAAACCGTATCTTCCAAGATATGAAGAATATCATCAACAACCATAGCAAGAAAAAAAGAAGAAGAATATTCATCAACGGAAATATTCGATGGATCGAAAGGAACCTTCAACTCATCGACCACCTGCCAGTTAAACGATGGCCACCCCATGGAGACGAGGACTTCTCCGGGATGGTAACGATGAAGGGGAAAACGCAGAGCGGGAAATATGATCGTGTCGAGTTGGGGTAGGTCCTTAGGGGTGAGGTTCTCCCTTTACATTCCCCTCTTCTTACACATTCACTGGGGGTGGTGTTTCATCACTAAGTATTGGGTCGGGGTAAGAGTTCCTTTTAGTGGGCAGAGAATGCGAATGGTCAAAGGATGTGGAGAGTACGATTTGGAGCAAGGATTCTTAGAGGTTATGAGTCGATACAAAATATATAATTAATACTACTTTTATAAATGCAAAGGTGTACTGTATGGTAACATATACTCTGACCCAGAAGGCTTCGGTTAAAACCCTGGCGAGGTACTCTAGATGAGTTTATTTTACACAACGTATTTTCCCATCCTCAAACCATGTTTTTTCTCAAAATATATTTCTCTATTTCTGGAATTTTCTATTTTAAGGTATTTTTTTACTAATATATTTTCCACTCTTCCTCCACACGTATACATTTACAATTAAAAAACTACCTTAGTAATGATATTCTAATAAGCCTAGTAATTATTGCGTACGTATAACCTGAACGGGTATTAAGATAAAGTGAAAATACAAATTGAGCATATTTATAAACACAACTATAAATATAAAGAAGCTTAATGTTTTAAAATATATTCAACTTACTTGATAAAGCCAGTTTTATTAATATTCACACAGACCTACATTATGGAAACGATTTGGGGCTTTAAAAAAAACTATCGTTAAAATAATTAACAAATTCTTAGTCACATGTTCGTCTATCTAAATTTAAAATAGACCTACGTTTGTTAGTATTTGAACTAATTAAATTAGAAAATTAGAATTAATGACATCATTTTTAAAAAGTTGAATATCTAATGGGAGCTTTTTATTACATTGGCAATGCAAACATTTCTAAATATGCTATATTATTGTTTAGTCATAGATCCACGGAATGAATTATTAATTTAATGTATCGCTCTGTGTATTTTTTTTTTAAGATTAATCCTCTCTGAATACAGAACTTCGCATGGGCGTTTTTAATTTTAAAAACATTAACTAGAAGGGATACAATTTTGTTCGTTAAGTACTCAACTGAGCTACTTCTATATATATCCAACGTTTGACTCCCTAGAAGAGGGTGTAAAGCCGATCTTGCCATACCTCTGAGCTGATACTCATGTAAATGTTAATTGGCCAGTATACGAGTCTGTTATTCTATTGGATGACGGAAAATACCTTCAGGCATTTGAAGCTTTTATAGTGTTTTTACTGTATTCAATTTTACAGAGTATTCAGTAAATCCGTAAAATAAACTTCTTTAAAAGAGAAGGGTTCTTCAAGTATTTGATGCTGAGCAAATCATAAACGTTTAAACAATGCACCTTTTATCTTTTAACGCCTCTACTTCGTGACTAAGCTGCTATCAAATAGAAATAATAAAACACACTGAGAGGGAATAAAACGAAAGGAATTAAAATCAGATTTAAAACATTTTACCCTCAAGTTGACTATTTTTTTTAAAGATTTATAAAACTTAATGTTACAAATTTTAAAATAACAATAATATTTATTTTAAAGATATTTAAATTAAGTTTGGAGAGTATTTTAACGATGAAATAGAGGGATATTTTATTTTTAGTTGAAAAATAATTCTCAATAGACTACTATGCGTCGGATGGGAACGTAAAGATAAACATTTTCAGTATATTTTTAACGTTTTGTTTCTAAAAATTAAATTAACATTTAAAATACATTAATATACTTGTATTTTTTAAAGTAAGTTTCGTAAAATGTCATTATCACTTACTGTAAATATATATAACAATATAAATATAAATATAGATGTATAACAATATCTTTGTTGTTATATATATTTATATTACATATAACAATATAAATATATAGCCCTCTCTATATATTCATGCATATTATTCATATTTATATATAGAGAGAGTTATATATTTCTATTGTTAATAGTGAGCTAGGGTGTTTAGCTCTCACCTGTAAATAAGGGCTTTCATGTCATGTAAAATGTGTTAGATTTGTCAAAATAAAGTTTCCCAGTTTATTTTCAATTTATTTTCATTGTTACCTTTGTTTAAACTAACATGGCTAGCAACAAGTCCACTAAAATTAAAGGGAGCGTAATAAAAAAGTTCTACATATATTTACTAAGGAAATTAAAGTAAATACTGATGTTAAATGTTTTGTTAAATATAAAAATATAACAAATAATATATTATTTCTATTATTTTAAGGTGAAACTAAAAAAAATTTACATGCTAAGAAATTCAAATAATTTTTCTTTGGACTTCGAACAAATTTGTTTGTATCGTGCACTAGCAATATTAAAGATATACGTCACTTATACTCGTGTAAGCATTAAATGCTTGTAACAAGTACCTACTTAATATTACTAAACACTCACAAAATGATTATTTAAATTTGAATGTCTAAAACATTCCTTAAGAAATGAACATTTTAAAGTGCCAATCTAAAATGTTGAATTACAGTTTTCCTGTGCTACACGTATTATTACAGATCCGGGTAATTTGAGTCCTTTTTTAATACCGCGTTTTACTACTCGTACGGTTTATACACTAATATACGTATTGTGTGCCTAAACATAGGCCTATAATTGAAATTTCATAGAAATGCCCTCATTTGACAAATAGAAAATCTACTCGACCTACTTTTACGTATTCATACGGCAGCCCATGCTATATAAAAATGTCACTTTTAACATACTATCTTATCAGTAACTATAAACCACTACTGATAAAGTAGTAGAATGCTATTAATTTCATAATTTGTGTCTCAAAAAAATATGTTTGTATTTTTTAAAAGGCCCTTTCTATGAAAATTGGACCTTGTGTTGAGATATTTTAAGAAAATTTACCTTTGTGTGTATCTAAGAGTATAAAATCCCTAATATATTTTTATTTTTATTTTATTACTATCTATTTTTTTAAGTTATAAATTTCCATAAAACTCATACAATAATTATTAGAGTATCTACTTCCATCCGAGTGTTTGATACAAAAAGAAGCGTCCATGCTGCCACAAGTGTGGCGACGCTAGGACAAGTGTTGCTGGAGGCAAACAGCGCTACCAACTTGAAATCACCCTCGTGTACCGCAAAAACAAGCACGTCAGGCCACGCACGCTTCTTGTGCACACTGGAGTGTCGGGGGCTACACGTGTCCGTGCCATTTACACCAACAACACTTTGCTCAAGTGCACCCACGATGAAAAGCTTGGGACTTGATGCTGTGGACACAGTGAATGTTCTTCGACGATGGTGACTAATTGCTTGATGGGAGAATGAGGCAGAGTAGATAGATTTTTTTTAAAGTATAGAGGTAGGACAAATTATTAGACTAAACAGGGCTTCTAAGTGATATTTTATTTATTATTTAAATGCTAGAAACAATAAATGAAACAATGTTTTCCTATTTTAGTATTTTGTGTGAATATCATAGTTCTTGATATGCAATTTTAGTCATTTTGGTATGCTGTTAATAAGATTTTCACATATTTTAAATGTGTTTTATTGTCATGATGCCATACTTGAAACACATTTTCAATCAAAACTACTTTAGTAGTGATTGTTTGTTGACAATTTTTTTTTAACGATAGCTAACAGGTTTACAGTTCGGTTCATATCCAGATTGATAATGGAGGAACAATAATAATCTTATTTTGTAAAAAGGTTTTTCACAGAGATTGCATGACGATATGAACACTTGAATAGTAGTTTTTGGTTCCAACAAAATTTAAACAGATGATGCATGTTAGTTTTGCCAGGTTAAGGTAACAAAAATTCGAAATATAATAAAATATATTTTAATGATATTAATAATAATTCAATATTATAATTTCCTACTTTAGGAAAAAATATGATTGTGCAGAGCTATATCCGTTTATAATTGAGAAAAATCAAGGTCTAGTCTAATAATGTGTCTTACCTATGTATTTAACGTACACTTTCTGGTCCGACTGAGTACATCAGCACGACTTAAATCTAGAACAGTCACAACATCCAGCCCCCGGAAGTTAATTCATCACTGTGAAAGTGAAAACCCACATTTGATCAATGATTAATTTTTAGACCATGCCAGGAATCAAACCCGGGACGCTTAGCTCAGTAGACAGCCACTCTTCCGACTGAGCTAAGGTATCGGATGAAACTGTCTCGAAATTTATGATAGAGTTGCGCATTCTACGTCCCATTGGGGCTAATATCAACTTACACTAGTTTATGTTGTATCACAAGAGGAGGTTCAATCCTATTTAAATGCTCTGTCATTTACCTGGATTGAATTAAAAGCCAGCTTTTCAAATATGTTAAATGGATAACTTTTAGCTTTGGAAAATTTTCAATTAGTTTAGTTCGTGAAAAAAGTTTCCAGAAAATGAATTCAAATAAATCAATAACAGTATTTCCAACTATTTTCTCAGACTCACCTTTCAACCACAGCGCTTAGTGGTTTAATATGCTTCCAATGTTGGTTCTGCTGTAGACCAGATAATGTTGGTATTATTATTAATCTACGAATAAAAACCATTCCCCTGTGATTTAACGATCTGAAAACTGTACAGATAAATTTAATCTTTTATTGTTATTATTAGTTTGGGTTTAATTTATGTATATTATCAAAAATATAGTTAAAATAAGTTTAAAGTTGGCTTGTGTGTTGACTACCACTCACCAATAAAAACACTTTTTAATGGCTTTTTACACAATTATAATATAATCTAGGTACCACCCCCATCAACACAACCACTATCCCTACCTATTAGGCCACAAGCCACCACTGTGGAAAAATTATCGAAAAATGTTCATCTCTACTCCTTGTGTGTCTTGTCAAGTTTGAATATAAATAAAGCCACATGGTTGACTCACTCACTCACTCACTCACTCACTGACATTAATGTTTACCCACTTACAGATGAGCTAGAAACTTAAAATTTGGAAAACTTATAGCTTCTAGCCTGTAACCGATGGGGAAATTCCAAAAAGTAAAAAAAATAATAATAACCCTGGAAAAGAAATTCAAAATGGCGAATGTACTTTAAAGTCGGTGCGTACCTTTCTTTGGAGGTCTCTTGTGGCTAAACGGTAGGACCTATCAAAAAAGGATTGATACGGATTTGGCGAGTCCACACGTTTAGTTCTATTACTTTTTGTCGTATCTCCATCGGTTATAACTTAGATAGAGCTAGATTTTTTTGATTTTAGGTAAATTTTGCACATTTTCCCCATATTTTTTAATTTTCTGATAAACTTATGGGACAGCTAGAGTCATAAAATTTGGCAGGAATATTGGAACATCCGATTGCCATAAGCGTGCTAAATTCGATGATTCTAGCTACCCTATAAGTATGGAGAAACTAAAATAATGTGTGAAAATACAATACCGGGAACTTTAAGTTGTTACGTTCAAAACAACGCTGGAATTACATTAGTTTACATCCACTTGTAAAGAAAACTCACTGGGGTTTGGGGGCGGAGCCCCCAACGAGCAAAGTTATTATTTTGAATCTAAAATCAGAAGTGTAAATCATTACATTAGCCTTGACAAACTAGAACACAACAGAGATGCATAAGAGTTAAATATTTAAGTTTGTTACTACTATTTATAGCTTTAACTATTTTGGCTTTTGCCCTAGTTGGTTAACGATAAGGACTTTATGAATCGAATAGCCGAAGTTATTATTTATGCTTTTTAGTGAGGAATTCTCCATCTAGATATTATATCCTGAAAATTGAAAAATCACACCTGGACACGGGAATCGAACCCGGGACCTTTAGCTTAGTACGTAAATACTCTAACCACTAGGCTATCCAGGATTCGTCCCGTGCCCAGGATCATTCTTCACTCATATTTTAAGACAGATTCTATGATGTACGTGCAGAAATTGTCAGATACAAATGTGTGATTTTTTGGATTTTTTTATTATGGCTGCGTTATCTGATAGCTCGTGATCTTGATAAAAAAAATCACACATTTGTAGCCGAAGATTTCTGCACGTCCATCATAGACTCTGCCTTAAAATATGAGTGAAGAATGACCCTGGGCAGGGGACGAATCCTTGATAGCTCAGTGGTTAGAGCATTGACGTACTAATCCAAAGTTCCCGGGTTCGATTCCCGTGTCCAGGTGTCATTATTCAATTTTCAGAATATAATAAAGACTTTGCCCCACTGTGACGTCACGCCAAGTCAGGATAGGATTTTCCATGGAAATACATTAACGTTTTATTCGGTGAACTTTAACTATATAACTTTGAAACAAAAACCTATATTCTTAAATAATTTTAAAATAGTTTTACATCGTTACAAGCATATTTTTTTGATATTGAAGTAGTATTTTGTACACATTTTTTAAAAACTGTGTACTATTCAGGTTATTAACTTCAACGTATACTGAACCTCTAACTTTACAGAACCTCAAACTATACGGAACCTAGAACTATACAGAACCTAGAACCAAATATAATCTACTGTATGCTCAGGCTACCATAGTGGAACCATGCAAGATAAGTTTGCTACTTCTTAGAGTAAACTAGGTGTACATATATAAAACGAACAAATAGAAAATTTCAGTAGCACTATCAAATTTACAAATGGTTCAATGAATCAAAACTAAGGCACTATATTTCTTATAATAAAGACATAACTCAAATTGTACCATCATATTTTCCCAAATCAATTCCTTTATCCGTTAACTCGGCCTAAGAAAGTCATGACACGCGAACGAATACACAAACACCGTTAAGGGCGACGTCAAAACTCGAATCATTTGCATCCAGATATACCTTATCGCAGTTCGACATCTCTCGTCTGGTTGTAAAACATGGCGCGTCGCAGTGACGCCCTTCAGCTAAGAGGGTGAAGAGGGGTTTTAACGGCCTTCATCAATTAGAAACTAGACGATTCTAGCATATAATTCAATTTTCTGTGTCCACCACATAGCTTCAATGTTTGAAGGAGGAGACCGAAACTTCACACAATAATATAGCTGACGCCCTAAACTTTACAAGCCGCGCTCAATTTACATGGATATATATAATTATGGGTTGTGAAGGCGTAATAACAACGTATGGATTAAATTTATTGGAATGTTTCATATCGAATGCGATACAACTATATTTTGATAGGTTGGAGTAGAGTAGCAAAATCAAATTTTTTCCTAAAATTATTTGTAAAAATACATTTAAGAATTTTATGTAATGAGAAATAAAATAACCCGTACCGATGAGCGCATGAACTAAATTATGTCAACTTTCTATAGCAGGGGTCAGCAAACTACGGCACGCGTGTCAAAAGTGGGACGCGGAACAATTTTCAACGGTATACCGAGCGTTTTGAATGAAAATAATATAGAACCTTTATTCTTGATTAAAACCATTGATGTAAGTAATGGTTTTAATAGCAACGTGTTTTATCTTTCTATAATTCAATTTTTTTGTTTCAAAATTTCAAAATATTATCTTCAGAAATTAAATTTTGCAAAAACACATTCATAGCTTTTGTATTTATTTTGATTTATTTTAAAATATGAAATAATTAAGAGACAGTATTTATCTAATGTTTTCGATTTAGAAACATGTTGTTACATTTACATTTTACAAGATCAAATTAAATTTGTTTTAATATTAGTATTAGTTAACTGGTATATATAATTATAAACGATTTGGGTGGGCATAGATTGGTTGACACGCTGAGCTACTTTAAAATATATAGTCGTGTTGAGCTCGACCGCCGAGGACGGGGAGATCGAGGTTCGAATCTCGGTCGGGTGAACTAGGGGTGGTTTTTCCTAAAAGGTTTTCCACTCTCCCTCCACGCAAATGTGGGTTCACTTTCTCTAAATTCAACCCTCCCAATTCCTATTCCATTAGCGTAATTAGTACTTAATCGTATAACCCGAACGGGTAGTAAGACGCGGTGCTAAATATTATTTAAAATATACTTCTGCACAACACTACTAAAAGGTTGCTGACCCCTGTCTTATGGTATGGTCTGTCAGTGATGGGAGTTGTATGGGTTATAATCCCAACTAAACCCGCCTCAGTGGCCAAATGGTCTAACGCGTCACTCTCGTGTTAGACTAGCCTGCTGATGACAGGGAGATCGAGTTTCAAATCCTAGTCGGGTGTACTGGAGTGATTTTCCGAAATTGTTTCCCACTTTCCCTCGACACAAGTGTAGATGAGTTCACTTTAAATTCCAACTTCTTTGTATTCACCCCACATCAAAGTAAACTCACCTACACTTGTTATAATATATATATATATATATTAATGTGGGGGTTCAATTATATATAAATTACGTATAGACCTAAGACCCAAAAGTATAAGGAGACGTGGTGGCGAAAGTAAAGTTTCAGTTTATGAATTCCTTGGATGGTTAGTAAGAAGCAGCGCATGTTTAAAAATAGTATGCTACAAAACCGGCAAGTTAAAATCACCTAGCTCGATGATGAGTTTCTATTAAATATGAGCTGCTTTGGTGGCCGAAAGGTCTGGGACGTCATTCTACCAATATACTAAATTGCCAATGGCAGGAAGATCTTTTTTTATTCCTATAGGGTGTAATGTGGATGGTTTTCCTAAATTGTTTTCCACTCTCTCTTCTCGCAAATACGGGTATACTTCATCTATATTCAACCTTCCCTATCCCTAAATCATTAGAGTAATTAGCACATATGCGTATAGCCTGAACAGCTAGCAAGACGTGATGCTAAAAGTAATCGTTAAATTAATATGCTAGAAGTTGTTTGAGAAGAGGAGAGTGTTGAGGGAACTCCACTTATATTTGCATATATTTTGAAAGTTATTGGTTTTATAAAAATTTGTTGCGAATAAAATATTTGTATTATAAATAGATCTACATATTTAAAATGATAAGTATAATTTCATATCTACAATAGTTTCGGAGTTATGATAAAAAGTGAGAATTTACTCATCAGACCGAAGCCCTTAAAGTCATATTGCCGAAATATTGATAGTATCCATTTTGTTTAGAATATTTAGAAATACTTTGAAATAAAGTTTAATCAAAATCGTTAGAGCCGATTTTGAGAAATTCGACTTTTTCTCTTTTTGACCTTCAGTAAACTACCCTTAATTTTAGGGTTAGATATATAATTCCAAAAAACCCCTTGGGTAAACCTTATGAAAACCCTAGATACCAAGTTTTATCCCGATTGGTAAAATAGTTTAGGCACAAGTTGAAGGTACAGACGGAAATTCAAAAACTATTTTTTCTAATTCGGGGGTGAGGGGTGGGGGGTCATGAAACGTCGAGAATCATAAAAATCTTGAGTTCGATTTTTTTGACGATCAAAATACTTTCTCTACCTGTAAGATAGCGAGAAATTAAAAAATCACTTATATGGACAATACGAGGCACTCTAGTGCACAACAAATTATACCTGTGACTAAGTACAATCCAATTTTCAATGAAAGAACCTTATTTGAGAGCTAGCTAGATAAGCTATTAGAGCCACTTTTACTTATTATGACGTCAAATGATGTGATCACCATCCATCCGTGTTGATAGACAGTAATAATATTAATAAATATTTAAAAAAATATGCATGTTGACCAAAACAGAAAATTCCTAAAAGTTTCTTTCTACCAAAATCCTCTTATACTATTATTTATTATATTGTATGTCTAACTGTGCGTACTATTAGACCCCCTCTGGTGATTTCGAAATCCATTCACTGCACAACGTAGCGTAAATGGATTGAAACGCTTTCTTGGGCGGTGTAGTAAGTAGTACCTTTTTGTCGTTCGTTCGCTCGAGGAAGGTATGGCGCAGAGACCGTGGCCTGTGAGCCTCAGTTGGGCCGCGCGCGGCTCTCAATAAATCTCCTCCCTCCCTCTATTCGTGTCCTCTTTATCCTCCCCCTCTCTGTCTCTCCTTTTCCCCTCCTACACCGCAAGGAAATAAAACTACAGACTGTAGAGCACGCTGGCCGGGCAATCGATACAACGGTAGCTTACTACAGACGCTACACAGCTAAACAACTTGGGAACATAACACATGATACTTCTAGGGACCGCAAATTAGCAACTACGTATCCAACCTTGCAGCATCAGACACAGTTTTTTTTTTACTTTCTCATATAAAGAGAAAGTATTGTAATAGTGAAAAAAATTCTATCTCGAGATTATGACGCATCTTTACGTTTTATGTGAACCCGAACCGATGAAAGTGGATTTTAAAATCTGTCACTATGTATGTCCCTCTGTCTGTACCTGGTCGTGGATCCAAAACGGACAAACCCTCAATAAATATCTCAAAAAAATGCTATTTTCTCGTTTTTCCTTATTGTATATTATAGAGGATAAACGAGAAAATAGTATTTTATATATATATACGTACCATAGTTATTATTATAGGCCACTACCTCGTTTATGTACACAGTCTCTTTCTCTCTCTCTCTCACCCCTCTCTCTCTCATATATTTATAGCTATAAAATTGTATTTATGTTAATTGATAAAAATAGTTAATTGTGTAAAATTGTCTTGTTTATCATAAATATTATATGGTACAGTGGCTCATTTACTGGTAATATGCTCATATAAATAAGATAAATAAAATAAATCTGTATATACATATATATTCCATATAGAGCATTAATATGTATTCTATTTATAGTATAATAATTATTATTACTATTATTATTATTATTATTATTATTATTATTATTATTATTATTATTATTATTATTATTATTATTAGCACCGCGTCTTACTACCCGTTCGGGTTATACGCACTTACGCTAATGTGTAATGGTAGGGTGATTGTGAGATGAAATGGAGGACCTACAGTTTAACGTGGGATCCGAACCACGGTGGAGGCCTGGCATTCCTCACATTCACAAGTTGTGATTAATACACGTCTTTTCAGAGGTGAAGGAAGGGTTTGGCAATCAGATAAATCTATGCCGCCGGGACCTATTTATAGTATCTATATAAATGTGTGAGATAAGCAACATAAATGTAGTCCTCAGTGGTCTTCGCGTAAAGTGATCTCCTCAAGACCCGAAGTTCGTGGGTTCTTGAGAGAGAAAAATCCGTAGTACATTTTAATTTGAAGGGAAAGTAAAGCCGTTGGTCCAATGTTACGTAATTGTGACATCTAAAAGAGGAAATACTTTTCTCAGTAAAACCATGAGGTCCTTTCACTCTCGCTCATAGAACTTATCGTGTATTGAAATAATAAGTTGGTTTAGAAAGTGAACGATAAATATCTCAAATCAATATCTAAAGGCTTTAATAATATTGATTACAAATAAATATTAAAATATTAACTAAACTCTTATAAAATATTACCATACAAAATATTTTTTTTAAAGTTGAAAACTTGTGTTTTGAATTTGACAGAGTTATCTCCCGCTCAACGCATGACATGTTTTATTCATTGCAGTGCTTTACGTATTTCTAAGCCGACTCCATACAAAACGCGAAAAACAAATTATCCTCTTTATATATGACTTTTTTTTTTCCATAAAATGTTTAGCTTTAATATAATCACTTTTAATCTTTAGAGCTGTAATACCTCTCACTTTCATATGAAATATGTTTTTTTGTATTATTCAACACATTGTTTCCTGTGAAAATGTAGGTCGTGCATTTAATTGTCCTTTTCAAGGACAACCACTAACAAGTATGTTATATATATATTTTTTTTCTTTTTCTTTCTTGTCGTACTTTAAGAAATGTGTTTTATCTGACCATCTTTAGCAAGCGTACACGAGAAAACAACCAAGACATGCTATATATTCAAGGCAGATAACATAGCCATGTGCTGTTAACATAATCTGTTGAAATATTACATTTTTGTGTCAAGAAAAATATTTTTAAGCCCTTTTTTTATTATTTATTTTAGTTTCTTGCTACCCCTTGGAAAGAGAAAGTCTTTTGATCATCAACAAAATCAAATTCAATATTTAGATGGGTGTTGGTTTATTGTGACTCCGTGAATTCGAATTAGTTGTTTCGAATTAGTTGTTTCTGTAATACCGTTTGTCTGCGTGTCTGTATCTCGGCCTAACTATTTTACCAATCAGGCTAAAACTCAGTATCTAGGGTTTACATAGTGTGATTTTTTGAAATTATCTACATAGCCCTAAAACTAAGAGTAGATTGCTTAAGGGCAAAAAGAGAAAAAAATGACTTTTTCCAAATTTTCCTTGAGGAACCCTGTCGAGTGCAAGTCCAAAACCTATTTTGTTGGATGGTGGGTGGGAGGGTGAAAGGTATGGCGTGGTTTCACAACCGACCAAATAATCCCTCCGCGCTAACAAGAACAGACGGATCTCGGAACCCGTAGATGGCGCTAGCTTCAGGACAGGTCTTGCGGAAAAATAAAACGTTTGGAAATATCAGTTTTCTTGAGAACAAGTGAAATTTTTATGTTAATATTTTCAATATCCCTTCTAAGATAATCTATCGATGTTTATTAATTGTTACTTTTTTTTGTGAAGCCAGCAATTATCTATTGAAAAATGTCAATTTTATCGATATTTGATCACTGTTAAAACTATAGAGGAGG
Source organism: Timema bartmani (assembly GCA_902151455.1). Taxonomy (NCBI): domain Eukaryota; kingdom Metazoa; phylum Arthropoda; class Insecta; order Phasmatodea; family Timematidae; genus Timema; species Timema bartmani. Next base: position 249,767 of record CABFWB010000210.1, read on the forward strand.
TCTGTATATAAAAAGTATAACTTAATAAACATGCTTTCTTCTTGTACAAACTGTTTCCGAAAAGAAAATTGCAGCACAATAAAAATTCTTGAGGATAACTGTTTGTTCCCACGGCTCTGCATTTCCATGCCAAATGAAAAGGGCCAATCGCCTTAACGATTTTGATTAAAATCCGTGTCTAGGCACTGTTTAGCGTTAAAAATAAAATGGTGAATCTCATTTTCTATTGAAAATAACTTTTAGTGTGCTTTCCATTTCCGGAATTTTGCAATTTTAATCGTAACCCAGCAATTTTTTTAGATACGATATAAATTATGATTTTAAAATTGTAGGAATCTAAAAAATAAATAACGTTTTTAAATATTATTTTATAAGATCAATATTTTCCTAGCTATGATCAAATATTTTTTTAAAAGAGCTTTGGTAAATGAGATGGTCAAAATATTTATACATCAATGTATATAATTTCACACTATCTTAAGAGTTATAGGCTTAATTGAGCAACAAAGTGCACCGTACGATTTATTTCCATGTGTTTTGTATTTAAAACTGTAAAAAATTTACGTAGCAAAGTTAGATAATATACAGAATTATCAACTTAATAGCCAACACGATATTCCAACATTTAGCTGCGTTTTTTCGAAAAAATTGTTCTAGCCAAGCAATATTTAAAAAAAGTTTAACTTAGATTTCTAGATGCTTAGGAAGATACTTGGTTCAAAAAGGGGAATGTGGCTACTGGGTAATGGAGGAGGCTACATAATGATGAGCTACATACATTATACTCATAAGACATTGTTAGGATGATCAATCATCGAAAATCACGGTGGGCAAGACATGCAGTGTGAGTGAAAAAATCTAGAAGAGAGCCGTGTTCAGGGTACTGACTGGCAAACTCATTGGGAAGAGACCGTTCTGAAAGGATAACATTAGAATAAACCTGAAAGAGATAGGATGTAATTAGATAGACTGGATAGAGCTAGCTAATGATGGGAATAGTGTAAAGTTAACGTTTCGTGCTCTTTGCGGAGTCCTTCTTTGGAAGTCCCACGTTGTCAAGCCAAATTGAAGTTTTATGTTTTATACTGTGGAGTGTTTTTTTTTTTTGGAAGCCCCTCGTTGTAAAAACGAAGCTGTAAGGATACTTTTTTTTGTCATAGAGTCTTCGGTTGGAGTCCAGTTTTAATGCTACTTACATGTGAAAAATGTGTTATTTTGTAGAAACTTTCTATTAATTTATCTTGAATAATTTTATTTACTCACTCGATACGGCAGCTTAACGCGTCGCGGACTTAATTTGGAAATTGGAATTGATTTAGCACGGGCCGCTTCCCAATAAGGCGGTGTACGGAAAATAAGATCATAGATTACACTTTCGTGGACCGTTCCTCTGTAAGGTTGTTAACAGAATGAAGAAAGGAGCCTTCTTTTTGAGTATATATTTCGAAAGAAATTGACCTAGTAGCTTCTATTTTTCTGTAGATTGCACCATGTTCTAGAAAGGAGGGAGGGAGTGAGAAAAAGAGTGTTTTCGAAGTGGTTATATTTCAGAAATATTTGCTATAGGGGTGCGGGGATACTAAACAAAAGAAAATATAAGTTGATGACAAAGAGTTGTTGTAAAAAAATAATTAAAAAGCTCACCTAGGTGTGTGAGAAGATTACCTAACACATGTGGATACATTTAGTTCTATGTTCTTAACCTTTTCATTAATTCGAAATACGTTAAGGGTAGGAACGTTTGATTAAAATTATTATTAAATAAAATCTATTTCATTACATTTAGGTAGATCACATTTGTAAGCACGCCAGTGAGTTTGCGAGTTCCTAATGCAATAAAGTAGGAAGTAAGTAAGTAAACCCGAATTTGATTCAAGGCCCGATGTACCCTTGTAAAACGAATTTTATGCTTTTGACTACATTATGACTGGTGCAGGTCACATCAGAAAATGTGATAGCATATATAACTGAACTTCTATTGATAAAATTTAATAGAAATAACCGCTAGCTTTAACAATGTGACCATAAAAAAAAACAAGTAATTTAAATTTGATTTAAAAGTCTTACATCACACCATGCCACGCCCCTGATAGAAGAAAATGCCCACAGGTCTGTGTTTTCAAATGTCCCTGCTTAGCTTCCGGGCAGACTGCAGTGCATTGTAGGTCCACTACTCCTCTCCCTCTTCCCCCTTTCTGGCCGAATCATGAATATTTGAGCGAGTTGGAGATGGGAGGTTGGGGTCCACAACAGCTCACTCAGAGAGCGGACATCTCCTACACAACGTCACATCCGCTTGAATTTAACTGGACGGTACAGTGATGGAATGGGGATGAGGTAGGGAGATTCAAGAGGAAATATGCAAGCGTTTGTCTGAAGGAGGATTGGTAAGAGATCTAGGGAAAAAAAAACCACCCTGGCAGGATTTAAACTCTAACCTCCACGTGACCACTAAACCAGACCAGATGAAGCTTACACCTTAACCCGCGTGGCCACAGTAGCTGAATTTACTTAAATTGTCGGTGGGCCAAAAGGAGTAGATTTTTTTTAAATGATATATACTCTAGCGTGTATAAAGTGTTTCACGAAAGCTGTTTTGTTTGATCCTCTTTGTAAGACGACGAAAACCTGTCGTCAGGAAATGTGTCATGATAGAAAAGTAAACTAATTCAACTAATTGATTTCCAGTTGAGCGGGCGGTGTTTCTAGCCGTGTCAAGACGATCAGAAAGATGGTCCATTAGGACGGACAATGATTACCTCCTCCCTACCATAAATACACTCACGACATCAATCAAATCATAGTTCGATTACAAAACAATCAATGAGAAAACACTTCTCTTTTCTATAACCATCACGTTGTTCGAACGGAAACATTTCTTTTTTGAACATGTTTATATTTCACACAATAATAAACTAAGTAAAATACTAACCCCTTAAAGTCGTTGTAATTTTTTTACATTTCAGTTAAAACATATGAAAAATGTCTTAATTTAATTTTAAATAAACAATTGATAGATCCCTTCTCTGGGGAAGGTAAATCGTTCTTTGAACATGAAGTCTTGGGTTCAAACTTAAATTCACCTCAAGTGGTTTTTAAACATTGTGGTTAAAAATACCATCTGTAATTGATTAATGGTACAGTTCCTTAAAAGTTACCTGCTTCGTAGCATTTTTTTGTCAGATAGATTGTCGTTTAAAGCACTGGTTATTTAACTGTGGGTCGCGCCGCCTCCAAGGAGTCGCTTAAAAAGTTTCTGGGGGTAGCAGTCAACATTGACAAAAGTGATTAAATTTAATATTTATTATTGGAATATTGAAATTATAGTGCACTACAACCTTTATTTCTATATTGTTTTAGTTTATTGCAGAGATAAACGTTTCCCGATATGATTAGATCAATACTATTTTAATAATCATTCGTATTATTCACTAAGACCAAACAAATGGCTTTAAATGGTTGAAAGAGCAAATATTCAATCCCATCCCTCTCTTAAATGTTTATGCTTATTACAGTACTCATTATTTGTAACAGTTAACTCTACTTATGTTTATTTGCATGAGGAAAGTTTGAAAATTATAAGAATTTAATATAAATTGAGGGTACAAGGGAAATAGGGGGAAACTCGAAATTTAATTCAAATTGAGTTATGCTTCCATCTGTTAGACAGTTCTAAGACAGTTTTTATGCACTTAAGATTATGGTTAAGTGAGGTCTCTGTCATATTAATTTTTTTTAAATGTTATTTGATTTGAGAGATAAAAGTTGTTGTCCTGGAAAATATGTGAAATGTGACATTCCCCCGTTTCCCCCTGTACCCTTAAAATATAATTGCCTATATGATATTTTTTCCAAAAAATAAGTTCAATATTTTTTTCTGGTCTCACACACTAGAGTATCTACTGCCCCGGGTCTCTAATGTTGTCATATTAAAAAAAGTACTGTGAATAAAAAAGTTTAAGACCCTGTGGCTTAAAGCCATTCACGTTACTTGAGCACAATCGAAAATATTATCTAAAAATATTTGCTTGTTAGTGAAATTTCTGATGTTGAAAGAATCAGAAATAAATTTAACAATTGGATTCAGCAGCCACTACAAAATACATGTTAATTAATGTAACTTGTTTCAAATAGAGAGCTATGTTATATACGGGTTTATAATTTAATTGTAATATATTAAATATCTACAAAGTTATTTTGGAAATTTTATTTAATTTCGGATGAACATTTCAGGAGTTTTATCTACACACTAGGCCTATATATAGGATTAAACAAATTTTTAATTTGGGATAGCTTTATGTGGTCATAAAACTATATTGAGTATTTATAAATATTTATCACATAGAATTGAAAACTCTTTCTGAAACTACAACTTTTTTCAATTATTTCATAAACACAAAATAAATATAGTTTAATTTTTATTGTCATGTTTTTTTATTACTGAGTTAACATATTTTAGAGCATTGGCACTATTGTGTAATATTAAATATAAATACTAAATTAGGGGCGTTTTTTTCTGGCAACGCTATTCAATCGATTTGAAGTTGATTATAGTGCCGAGTTTTTAGCAAGACTTTTTTAATCTCGACTCCATAAATATTTAATCAGCCCACAAAAATTGAAAGTTTTTTTTAATAACGGATGCTTAAATATATTATAAATTAGCCATATATACAATATTTTAGCTTACATATAAAAACACATATTTTAAGCTTTATTAAGGTTTTTAATCAAGCTTAAAATATTTTATATATATATATACTACAGATAATGCATGATAATTGGTTTTAAGTATTTGGGAACGGGGAAATATTTATATTATTTTATTCGGTCTACTATAATCATGAAAAACATGACTTGATCTATTTTAACACATAATTTTACATTAATAGTAAAAATATAAATATATTTTATTTCCCCGATCTCTTCCACTTAGGCCTAATCATTTTATTTTCACTGACCTTTTTGTTTACATCTTTTAAGGAAACGTAAATGATACCTTCTGTAAACCCTTTCAAAAGACTGTCTAAAAGCGTAAGGATTGTTTCGCTTGAAACCCACCTAATTTCATTACAAAAACAAGTGATAATAATTTGTTTTTTGTTTTTTAGAGTGAAATGTTTTAGAGTGAAATGTGCACTGTGCAAGAACAATTTACACTAGGTGTGGATAACATTTTATTTGTAAAGATTACTCAAACACACTTAAATATTGGTGGTTACAACTTTGTGTAAATGTGTAGCATATATTTGATTTATAAATCAGGGAAATATTGTCATCCTAAAATTAATTGTTGGAGTATTGTATGTAGTTGATTACTGTTTCATATACTATTATTAGTATTACTACTTTGGAGAATCAGTATCTTCTTTTATTTTTCACCACGTCTTGTCACCCATCCATACGGCATTCTAACTAAGCTTAAGACTGATATGAGTAAGATATAAATGATGGAAAATGTACCCTTAATATTGCTCTTCCGAGATTAAAGCCATTACCTCCCTGGGTTTTTTTTTGGCAAATTATAATAGACGAACCGAGAATTTAGTCCATGCTCTCACCTATGCAAGGGGAAGCGTTATCACTAATTAAATAGGCATTTTTATTTTAATCGATGCCCGACATTTATTTTTGATCTATGGACATTGAAATTATTTTGTGTTTCATCGCCAGCGACATTCGCAAATTAATCCAAGAAGAAGGGCCAGATCCAGCCTAGCCGGACTGAACCAGAGATGCGATGCTCCCCCGCAGCCCGGGAACGAATGGACCAATAACTCCTCGAGGACGTCACGTTAAGAGACTCTGTCCAATCCAATTAGTGGTCGTGGGACATGAAGAGGTGGAGGCAGGGGTGTGAATATAAGGTTCGTGGGGGTCATAGGTAGGGTAGGCCTCTTGTAAAAAGGTTTCTATTCTAGCTTCGCGGGTTGAGTAGCCCTTTACTTCACCCATTCTTCCGAAAGGGGGCCAGAGGTCTGTTGCGTATCGTTTATACTAGGGCGTCAGATACACTCTTGAGGTTCTCACACTTCCCCTCTTTCTCTAACTCCCCTCCTATCCCTCCAACTGTCCCTCTTCAAGATTATCTTAGTTTACTTCTTCTTTCTTCATTTCTCTTTTATTTCTGCCTGTCTCTGTTATTCCAAGGTAAGGTTTATTAGCCTTGTTAGCGTTCAGGTATAACTAGTGGTGAGTTAGAGCTTCAATACCAAGGATGGGTAAAATTGGAACGGGAGAAAGGGGCTTAAAAAGAACAATCCTTTTTTTTTCTAGCGCCGCGTGACAGAAAACTTTTTTAGCACCACATCTTACTACCCGTTCGGGTTATACGCTTATGTACTAATTACGCTAATGGCTTAAGGGATTATAAAATTTATATTGAGATGAAGTGTTTACGCATTTGCGTGGAGGGATAGTGGAAAAATATTTTTTGTAAAACAACCCTAGTACACCCGACCGAGATTCGAACCTTAATCTCCCCGTCATCGACAGTCTAACCTACTGCGAGGGTAGCTCGTTAGACTATGCGGCCACTGAAGCGGGTCATTTGTGTATAGGGAGAGGGCCCTGGAAACGATCCATAACATAAAGACTCTCTTGGATTTAACCCTGACATCGCGTCACCAATAAACAAGACTAGATGAGCCTTATATTCGATTCATTGGCCTACTGACGTGGATAGCTTTTAACATTGGCCTACTTTACAACCTAAGGGCCTAAATGCAACAACCTAAATGCAAACAGGGTTGAACCAAATTGAGAACCTGCGAATATTATATTGTTATAAGTAGGGAGCGCTCATAGCCTTTCTTTTGTTAACTATTCTTAAAGTGCTATTGATTTTACATATAATTAGAG
>CABFWB010000210.1:266314-281601 GCA_902151455.1 Timema bartmani
TTTTTTTTTTTTTTTTTTGTTTCGTTCAATTTTGCCATCAAATGTTTAATGAAAGCAAAAAATCTTTATTGTGGAGTGTATAGGAATGATGGGAGGAAAATTGGGGGTCGCATAAGCAGCCGATAGTTGCCTCACCCCAAAGCAACCCCTGTGGCCCCTATGCCTGTAATTATCGACAGAACGATCGCGTGTGTTAAGGGGGAGCTGGGAGGGTTCTCTCTGTGAGGGTTGTGGGGTGGATAGTAGGGAGGGCGAAGGGAGAATGAATGAGGCTCCGCCCACTTCGTGCTGGCCTAGCTAATCCATCACTCCCGTCTTGACACTTTTACACCAGACTCAAAACAATAATAACAAGGCACAGCTTGCAGGATCCAGGAAGAGGAGGAAACTGCGTTTTAAGGTGGCCATCACACTTTAGGCGAGGAAAGAATGTTGTCGAGAGGTATTGACCCCTATAAGGTAGTTTATTTATGTGATTTAAGTAGTAGCTTCAACCTTTGTCGACATTTTTTGAGGCTATGTTCTTCGTGATCTCTTCAGTACCTTCTGAAAAACTTTGGTTTAGATTCCGCTTGTATCAAAAATATAGTCTTAAAGCGAGAAACGATTGATTCAGAGTTAACTGTTAATGAGGTCTCAAGTCTCAACACATACTACAATCATAATGATTATTTAAAAAAGCTCCAATCCTTGAGTCCGCAATCGAGCTATACCGACCGAGTGACCGCCAGCGTTAGCGATGATAGTGCCAACATTTGTGGATATAGGGAGTAGTGTAGTCAGCACAATAAACTTTCCTGCCGTTAATCTCAGTTTTCTAGGCCGAATCTGCTACTTATTTATCACCGCGTCTTACTACCCGTTTGGGTTATACGCTTATGTAGGCTACTAATTACGCTACGGTAATGGTTTTAGAGGTTAGGAAGGCTATATTTATAGGAAGTGTTCCAGCATTTGCATGGAGGTGGAGTGGGAGACCATTTTGGACAAAATACTTCAGTACACCTGACTGAGATCCGAACCTCAATCTCCCCGTCATCGACAGTCTAGTCTGCTGCGAGAATAGTCTGAGTTTGATCACGTTTCAGACCCATTGCTTCATATAAAAATTCTGAAAACTTGTTTCTGCAATGACAAATTGTTGTTAATTGTAGTATTAACCAAAAGAGATTCAAAACAAACAATATATTGATACTTATACACAAGTTTTGTAGATTTTTCTTGGGAAGAGCTATATCTCACAAATTTTTTTTCTGCATATTGTATCATTTTAAATTTAGCATCGTCCATAAAAATGGTGTTGAAATATTTTAAGATTTTTTGCTCATGCCATATTTTCTTGACTCAAATCATTGTATCATAATTCTTTTGGGCTGAAGCTAAAATGGATTTCTAAAATTATATGTACTTTTCTATCCGTCAACTCGAAGAAAGAGAGAGAGAGAGAGGAGGAGGGAAATACAGAAGACAATGATTATGGCTTGTACTTGAAATACTACCCACCTCGGTGGCGCAGTTGTCTAACACGCTAGTTTCATGTGGAATCAGACTGCCGAGGACGGGGAGATTGAGGTTCGAATCTCGATTGGGTGAACTGGGTGGTGTTTTTCACAAATGGTTTCTCACTCTCCCTCCGCGCAAATACAGGTTCACTTACTATAATTAAATCTTCCCAATTCCTAATCCATTATCGTAATTAGTACTTATGCGTATAGCCAGAACGGGTAGTAAGACGCGGTGCTAAATAAATAAATAATAAAATACTTGAAAGACTGAAACCATCGTTTGTCCAAGAGCTCAATAAAGGCATCAGCGAATTTTGAAAACCTTCAACTTTTAGAGGTAAAATTTTGCAAAAACCTCATATTATCTCTTGCTTAGGGCCTAAAAGGAACCTTCAAATAAAATTTCCTAGTTTGCAGACCTAGGTGTATTCATACGGTGATGAGTGAGTCAATCATTAGGTGGGTTTGGCCTTTTATACATAAAAGGGCGTACAAAATAATGTATAGTTCTTTAGAACTTTTGACATCACTTCCAGGATGTGAGTTGGACTTTTCATTTGATTAGTCTTATCTGGACTGATGTTGCCAACGTAACATTATTTACACTAGAACTTAATTTTAAAAGGCGTTATCTTGGGTAAGATAATTAATTCTTATATAGTGAGATTTCTATATTTTCATAAACTATTCAAAAACTTTCTTCTAGAAAGGAAACGTACTTGTTTTGAGTGCTTTTTTTTTATATTTATTATATTTAAAGTAATCCGGGCGTTGTTTGAAAATGACTACCTAGTTTTACATAAGTGACTACTTCTCTTTTCAAGTAAGATCCAAACGTATTATTTGAGGTATGAAGATTTAAAGTAATCCGGGCGTTGTTTGAAAATTACTACCTAGTTTTACATAAGTGACTACTTTTCTTTTCAAGTAAGATCCAAACGTATTATTTGAGGTATGAAAAAATATTGCCTTTCTACGTATTATAATGAAGTGCAAAGTACATTAAACTTAAATATTTAATTTGTGTTAGAAATTTGGGGAGTCAATCTATTTTAGAGACTGTATTGACTCCAACTTCAAGGATCAAACTTTTTTTTCTCTGCTAAGAGAGCCCAGATTTCTTTATTCGTAACTTAGATACTTAAAGTCGGGGGCAAACTAGCCCAAAGTTGTCACGCCGTAGGAATTCCTCCCCCAATAGTGGTTGCTGTGTTTCTATGAAAGTACATCACAGTGAGTTAAAAAGGTAATGATGCCAACTTAGCAGCCTGGCAGGTTGGCCGCCATATTGGATTAAAGATGGTGCCCATGCATTTTTATTTTAGAATATATATTTAACAAATTTTATTTAGGCTAGGCCTACCTAAGACTACTTTTATTTTAGCCTTAAATATCTTTACTTGAGCTAAATATTAATTTTAACTATACACATGGCGTGGTAACGGCACGGTAAGATTTCAAATCACCAAATGACATCAGTTAATTCCAGACTACTACATATAAATGAGACAGAGTATATTATAATTATATATAACTACCATATGTGTATAGTAAAATAATTATATACATATAATGTTCAAATAATATATTTGCATTGTCATTGGATACATATACCCTAATAATTATGTTTGGAGGAACAGTAGAGAAAATTCAAACTTATTTCTTTGCGGCCAACATTGACAACATTTCTTTATACCATTTGTGTTATTTGATAAGTATTGATAATATCTATCAAAAGTGAGAGTTACAGGTAACATGACTTTATGTATGAATATATTAAAATTGTTTTAGTAACTTTCGTAACTAACTTCTATTGTTCTTCCTATCAAAATTATACTGTAGGTAAACCCTTATAATGTGTTAAAATGTAAACTCAGTACCTCCCGAATTCGTTTCTTTCTTTATCATTTAGCTCTTCGAAATTCTCATGCAGTATGCAACTAACACACTTACTTCCAAGCGGCTGTAGTCAGGTTTCGGGATTTGTAATCTTCAAGACTTTCATCCCATAACGTAGGCCGTTCTTGGACAAGTGATATGAGGACTTCAACGTAAATAGCGTAATTTTCATTGTAATATTACAATTCACACCGGATTTACAATTTGGCACTCAACACAGGACTGAAAAGTGATGATGATGCCGGATGAACGTACGAGAGAATCCCATGCCGTGCGAAGAGCTCCATGTATACTCGTTTACCCTACTGCGACCAGACACGACCACGGCAGTGTGGTGCCGTGAGTGCAACGGCAGCCGTGCGCGGGAAATAACCACGATCGCGACGTGTGTACAGCTCTATTCCACCTAATGGTCGACTGGACTCACGGGACCATGCCGTGTACGGCCACAGGAATAAAACCGTGCCTTGTGCTAGGAGCTTAGGCCGGTGACAGACTGACGTTTTGGTCACTGCGACACAAACGCCGCGACTAGGCCGCTCTAGTGTGTTGCATTGTTTCATATGAGAGGGGTCGCTACGCCCAAGAAACACTCACATCGACGTTTTCAAATCTGTTGAGGTGTTCGTGTCGCTAGTCTGACCCTTATCATTTGAAACAATGCAATACACAAGAGCAGCCTGGTCGCGGCGTTTGTGTCGCAGTGATCAAAACGTGGCCAAAACATCAGTCTGTCACCGGTCCAAGAGTTAGTTTCATATTCACACCTAGAACGCCTCAAATACGGATTCAATACCATACCAGACACAAGACGATACCTACCTAATCTCGAATGTAATGGGCCAGTTTCAAATGCGAAACTGGCCCATTCCATTCAAATGGAGATGTTTAAAGGAAACATATCACGGGTAAGGACGCCGTTTTATCATATTCCTCCTATCCTGGCAACACTCCTCGACACGCCATTGAAAGTGGCCCATAATTTGTAAACCCTCTTGATACAGCACCAGTAGCTCCATGTCACCAAGCCCATCAATCTTAGTGTTGTGAGCCGCCCTTCTCTCTGAGTCTTCTTACTACACTTGTTGGAGGGGGCGTGGTACCAGCACCTCTTACATTGGCAACGTGGGGGGTCCTCTTGGAATCTCTTTCCATCACATATACACACTTAGATTCATGTCTCTGTGTGTGTGTGTTTGTGTGCTTTGATTACAAGAAAGTATGATGCATTTTGTTCAACTAGCGAAGTAATACTCAGATACATTTACCGAATATTATAGACCCGCTTCGGGGTTCTAATGATCTATGACGTAACTCTAGCATGAAAATATATCCCCAATGAGTGGAGGATTGAGTTTCGAATTCCAATCGGGTGTATTGAGTATTTTCAGCCCCTAATTGTTTTTTTTTACATCGCGTCTTACTACCCGTTCGGTTTATACGTTTAAATACTAATTACGCTAATGAGGTAGGAATGGGCGAGGTTGAGTTTAGAGGAAGTGAACCCTCATTTGCGTGGAAGAAGAGTGGAGGATCATTAAGGAAAAACCACTCCCAGTTCACCCGACCGAGATTCGAACCTCGATCTCCCCGTCCTCAGCTGTCTAGCTCAACAGGAAACTAGCGCTTTAGCTGACTACGCCACCGAGGTGGGTAACACATTGTTAAACACCTGTTTACCATCAACATTAGTCATATCAATAGGACAAAAATCTAAATATTTATCATTTGTGGCTAAATGGTTTCCACTTTCTATCCAAGAAAGTGCTGCTAAATTTTCTATAGTATTAATATCCCTCATCACTAACACATTAACGTAATTTAGTACTTGTGCGTTTGACCCAAGCGTTTAGTAAGAAACGGCGATAAAAAAAAATCTTCTGAATAAATTCCTAGCTATGGTTATTAAATAACGTACTACATAATTATATAGATAATTTATTTTAGGATATTGGTTCGAAACTGAAAATATAATGTAGGCATAAATACTATCAACGTTGGCTGTGTAGTCTAAGGTGTCAGATTTATATTTATTACCTCGTTTTAGCTAATGCCTGTTCAGGTTAAATTCATAATATAACTACTCTAATGGGGTATCAATGGGAAAAGGATTATTTTAAAGGTAATCTACCCACATTTTTGTCGAAGTAGAGTGTGAAACCATTTAGGAAAAAAACACCCTCTGTAGACAAGACTTGGATTCGAGCCCTGATTTCCCTGTCTTCAGCAGATCAGTCTTATACGAAAGTTACACCTTAAAGTTAAACCATTTGGCCACTAAAGTGGGTCAGACTTATATTGAACGTGGACTACTTTTGGCTTAGAGGTCGTAATTCGAATCTCTGGAAGGTGCATAATAAGTTTTTCCTTTTAATTTCCTTATGGTTTTTACATGCTGATGTGAGTACATTTCTTCTAAGATACTCTTCTCACCACTCACACATAGATAAATACACACATGTATACGTATATGTATGCACATATTATATGTATTTGAGTGCAACTTTCGGATAGGTAGTAGGTCTTAATTTGTAAAAATAGAATATTTACCTGTATATTTATTTGTAATTATTATATCGAAGAGTTTTAAACTCGTTAACATCAACCGTATGTTTGAAGGAAACCATTTCCGGATAATTTATGTCGGTATACTGTCATTCATCAACTGAGACTTATATCTTACATCTGTACAGGTCGTCATATTGAATTTGAAGAAATCACTCACTAAATAAAGAATTCTGAAATAAAATATTCCATTTAAACCTTCTTACCTTTCCTCTCCATAAAATATACAGTTATAATACAATATATACTGAAGAAAGTGCTTACTTATATTGTTCCAACCAAGATCTGCCTATCCAAAGATGTGCTATAGAGCTTATTACACTCTATTTTCATTATGTAGCTTTTAAGTATGTGACAGCTTTAATATTGAGCCCAACGTGTGAGAAATTTACAAAGAATAAAAATAAATAAGGTGTCACAACGATTTTAGAATTTTCACATTTCACTTCCTCTCTTCTAAGTAAATCTAGAAGTGGCACAGATCCTATCCCCCCCACACACATAATGTTAATTTAAAAAGAAAATATGATCAGGCAAAAGAAAAGTAAATAAAAGGAGAAAATTTAAAACTGGATTCAAGAGAAGAAGATTTCATCAATGAAAAATCAAAAGTTTAAGAATAAATCTCTATTTTCATATAAAAAATCCACAATTTTTTATGGTTAGTTATTTTATGTGGAGAGAAATGTATATTTATTGATTAATTCTACTACTATCCAATGAAGAGTGGCTATTATTAAAATAAAATAGTTATTTCCCTACACTTTATTCGAGTTCAATTCGAGTTTTAGTAGCTTCTCGACACGAAAATTTTAACAAAACTCAAAAAAATTCAAGTAATCAAAATTCTAGATCTTTTTCTAAAAAAATTCTGGTTTGATAAATTTTATTCAATTTTAAGATATAATTTCATTGCAAATAAAGCCCGTCATTATATATTCCTTAGTCTAATTAAAAAAATTGTACAATTAAATTAGATTTATTTAAAAACTCATATTTTGTGAATAATTTTTTTTCGTGAAAAAACACTAATTCTAAAAAAGGTTTTTACACTTAGGCCTATTTATGGTTTAAGCATAATTCTACTACAAAAATCCAACTTTAAATATTTCTTGTACAGCTCTATGTTACTCGAACTTTGATTTGAAATTTAAAATGCCTATTCTCATACCCCTAGTTTTTAATAAATGATTAAAAAAAAAAAAATTTTAGAACAACTGTGGCTTAAAACATATTTTACAAGTCTTTTTTTTAGTAACGCATGTCAAAAATATACTTATTAGAATAAACAAGCCATAGACATACGTTTTCTATAGAACGTAGTAGCTAACGTATTAGCTATTTCATGAACAAGCTCACGTACCAACCCATATCGATGGGTACGTGGACTAAATGTCAGGTTCTTTTTGTATGATTTGACGTTGACGGAGAGATTGGGGCAATAATATTTTTCTATTTTTAATCTCGCGGAAAAAACCCTCATGATTTAGTTTAGAAAAAACTTGTTATCAAACAAACTTTATTTCTATGGTTTCAGAAAGTTTTCAATGTAATAGATACGTTATCCAATCATGGGTTTTAACAAGGAAAATGTCAATCTTGAATAGTATACCTACTTCTCTGTACTCATACGCTCAAAAAAAGGTTGTTATAGAAGAACGTAGACGTGTATGTAAATATTTTTCTAAAAAACAATCTTCTTCGGTTCGTAAACAAATAGTGTCATCAGTATATTTATACATCTTTTATACATCTTCTTATACAAAAAAAGAATGAATTCATAAGAATGAGAGCTACATTTTACTGATACTAGACTTTAGAGTACCAAATTTCTAACCATGCTGTTATTAGGAAAATAATAACGATGGGATAAAATATGGTGTTATAGCTAGGGTTGTTGTGGCATCCCAAACATCGGGAAACATTTTGTGAATTTGGTTGTTCCCGAAATTTGGGTGGAAAAAAAAAATTCTGGCATTTTTCTAGAAAAAACATAACAATTAATGTCCGGCTATCTAAGTCACGTTTGTATTTAATTTTCATTCAATTTTTTTTAAATTTATTAAATTTAAATCAACCCTATCTTTAGTTAAGTAAAAAAAATTAAAGGAAAAAAACATGCACACTAACAATGTTAATTTATTTTTAAATTGTATTTTTTCCAAATAAAACTAAATCATATTTTGTATAATAAGTATTAAGTAATGTTTATGATGTATTGTAAATTAAAAACCTAGTCCTAATGCAATTAATTATAATTGTGTATAATTTAACCAAGCATTTTTTGTATAGGTATAGAATAATAATAAAAATAGATTCTAAGATTGATTAAATAGGTTCTTAAATAAAAGAACTCATGGCCTGAATTTCAATAAATACTTATATAGTAAAACACAAACTGATCTGAATAAATAAAAGTGAGCCACAGTCTCGTCGAAAAGAATACCAAAAATATTTATCAACTGAACTAGTGTGCCCGGTTAGATTACCTCTTATGTTTTAATTACTAAAGCTCTTATAGAAAGCGCTGTTGGACTCAGAAATATTAGTTCATCCAATTATTATTATCGATTATAAAATAGCAAACGGATAGCATTGTAAATAATAGCATTGATTTAGTAAACTTATCTTTATGTAAATAAGTGTGGTGAATGTATATTTCGCGCATAATTTGATATTTAAAAGCCACTTTTATCATTATTTAGCGCTAAAATAGTGATTTCCTGTCTTAAATCTATTAATGTATGGATATAGATCCTCAATTAGGCTTATACATAGTGTGATTATGTTATTTAATGGCACTAAGCTACTTAAATTTTGGATATCCATATATTTAACGGAAGATAAGGTTAATTTGAATTTAATAAATTAATAATTGTACTTGAAAAAATAAATCCTAAGAAAAAAGGGAAATTTTCCCCCCCACCTGAGTTTAGGGATAAACTACTTTCCCGATTTTTTTTCCCGAAGTTCGGGATCCCCCACAGCCCTATCAAATTCTCGCTGTTATGCTTTGCTTTCAATAATATGTAAATGACACTCATATAATACAAAATCTGCATTTAGTTATTTTATTTAAATTATTTTTATCCCATCTAATTTATTTTCACAAATTGAATTTAGTATTTTATCCTTTTATTTTCCTTGCCTCTCGGTGGTTAATAAATGAAGACGAAAGAAGTCTACTAAGAATAACAAGGTTTTCTGTAAATGAGGTTAGGTTCGTATGCCCTTTCCTCCCATTTCTTTGCCCTTCTCATAACCCTTCAACTCCTGGGGGAGTCAATCAGAAGATGGATCGTGGCGTATCCCTTCATACTCGAAGTGAGTTCACCCTTAATTCAAAGGGTTTGGAGTGTCCACACAACCCTCTAGTAGAATGAAAGTACTCTGGTGGTGTCTGCCATGTGCAGGCTTCCAAAAACCACTTCACAGCACGAGAGTCCACTGGTCAACAAACTTACAATTAGAAAACATTGCCTGCCATGTGAACAACGGTTAACACACCCTGCAACAACATTTGATTAGTCTTTTACTGGCGGAAGAAACAAAAAAAACAGCTTATTTTTACAAGTATATACTTCGCCGTTAAGCTTTGTATATATTATTATCACTATATAGTCATTGAGAAAGTGGATTAAATAAGCTAGGTTAATCTGATTTTCCGAGGATGGTAGTACTGTTTGTGTGAACTAAGAAAGAAATATTCTTAAAAATAAAACAATTTTTCCTTCAACCAAACAAGGGTACAATTTCTCTGAATTTTGCTTTCGTATTCCACTCCCCATTAGTATAACCTAAGGCTTAATCAACACGTTCGCCTAGAATAGAAAGCAGAATCTGCCTCAGTGGCACAGCAATTCACACTCTGTATGTTAACCCATGATACGTTGCAACGCTAACTTTAAAAAAACTTACTATCAACATGTTTTATTTTTTTGTGGATATACTTTTTTTAAATCACTCTACCGATGGATGTTTTCAAATTAGTAGGCTATGTTGTGGCACAAAAACCAATACATCGATAAACACGCTTTACATTAACGGGTTATTTCAAATATCCTCACAAAGGCCAATGAAGCTGTCTGCTAGCTTCTGACTGTAGAACACATGAGTTATCAAGTGTGCGTGCGCACTGATTTGAGATGGTCGGCTCTGAGATTTGATTGGTTCTCCTGTGTCGAGGATCTCAGGCAGAGCGGACAAAGCAGAGATGAGTTGAACTTGAGCGGAACAGCTGGACGCCGATTAGGCGGAAATCTTGTGATTGGCTTAGAGCTCATCATGTGACCACGTTTGTGTTCTGCGCTAGTTTTTTTAGGCGAACGTGTGAATCCAACATAAGTAAATGTGGGAAGTTATGACGGATAGGTAAAGTTAACAGGAAAAATAAATAGATAATGTTATTATTCAAGTTATGGGTGACCTGGTGGTTTAGGAGTAAGGTGTCAGACTTCTGTGCTGGGGTCCGGGGTTCAATCCTCGGTCCCGGCACAGATTTATCAGATTACCAAATCCTTCCTTCACCTCTGACAAGACGTGTATTAATCACAACTTGTGAATGTGAGGAATGCCAGGCCTTTACCGTGGTTTTGATTCCACGTTAAACTGTAGGTCTTCCATTTCATCTGACAATCACCCTATCATTCATTACACATTAGCGTAAATGCGTATAACCCGAACGGGTAGTAAGACGCGGTGCTAATAATAATAATATTGTTCAAGTTAAACACACATTAACACTAAATAGTGCATTTAGACTGGACTGCCAATGACAGAGAGATTAGGGCTCAATCAATGGTTAGGTGTATTGGGGATATCTTTTTCTTAAAGGGTGCTATCCTACCTCCACGCAAATGTGGATAGCCTTTCTCATCCCTAACACATTCGTGTAGTTGGTGCATATTAGTGTAAACCGAACGGGTAATGAGACACGGTGACCAAAAAACACATTATGAGATAGGATCGAGGAGGATATCATTTAAGGGAAGTTTACCCGCATTTTAGCGAAGGGAGGGTTGAAAAACCTATCTAGTAAGAATTCCCTCAATAAACCCTTTCTTGTTCTTAATATATACTTCCTGTCGTCAGTAATTTAGACAAAACGAATATTACACCTTTTTAGACGTGCCCACTGGTTCAAACTACTTTTTTTTTAAATTCAACTTAGTTTAAAGATTTACAAAGTAAACGTTTTGACAAACTTCATTTTTGAACAGCTCTAGATTAAACTTCTTAGATGTTAATATTCAACTAACTTAAATTTAAAACAGACATAATATCCAACTTCCAACCGTTTATTTGTCACTGTAAAAGAGGAAAACCACATTTTAATAATGATAATTTTTTCCGGCATGCCAGGAATCGAACCCGGGACTCTTGGCTTAGCATACAGACACGCTACCGACTGAGTTAAGGTATCAGACCAGATGTTAATTCATCAATGTGAAAGGGGAAGCCCTGAGTATCCCCACGATATATTTAATGGGAAACTAGGTATAACACCCAGTATTCTTACCTCAATAGACATACTTGATACCGACTGAGTTGAGGTTTCGGATAGAGCTCAGGATAATAATATATTTTACAATTTTAACATAGTTTTATTTAAACACAAGTCCCAACATATATTAAGGTTTTACAGAACATTCAATCCTGAAATTAGTAATATGGCTTATTTTCTCGAAACAGTTTTTTTTAATCCTGTATCACTTCCCCCCCTTCCGAGGGCCGGATCTGTCATGATAGCTTGCGGGGAAGAGTAGGGTCGGTAGCAAGGTAGTTGGTCGGGCTCGAAATGATACTGGAGGTTTTATATTTTGATTCAACAGCGACACCATGAAATAATACAAAATGTGATGTTAAAGGTGATCAAAAAGAAACATAAGAACTTGGACGTTTCGCTCGTGTAAAAACTGGCTTAGTCGTGAAAACTTAAACTGTTGGAACGACTGACACGGCTCGTGACCCCCTACAGAGTCGAACTCGGTACCCTGGGCACGGTGGTTGCCCTCTAGCACAAGTACTACTGATGACTCGAAGCTCTAATCTGCTATAGCCCAGCGTCGGGCAACGTAGCTGCCTCCGAAATAGATGATAATGTGTCATTCCCGATGTTAATAAAACAAAGAATTTTATAGCACAAACTGGCCTCGTTACTCCACAACTAGTGCAAGGTTTTTTTTGGTGAGTAATCAGCATTCCTCTTTAATATTTTCTAGTTCACTACACCAAGTTCGTTAAGCCAGCACTTTGAGTCACGTAGCTCCAACAAAGTTAGGCAAATCAAAATGAACATCCTAATCTAGCTCAGGGTTGTGACACCTGTCTGATTAGTTGTGTTATATTTTATTGTATTTTAACAGAGCTTAATCAAGGTACTTCAGGCACTAAATACAATCCAAACAAACCTCAAAAGCATCTAAGTGTTCCTATCATGGTTTTTAAGTCGGTTAAAGGGATTTAGAGATCACTAAATGTGTGTCGCTAAGTGTTGACCGCCAATTTGAGTCAAGTGGATGTAAATCAAATTAAAACACTATTATTATAAATTTGCCGTTAATACATAGAAGTCAGATTAGATGTTCTGGATAAATTGGAGTGCCAAATACCTAGAGATTTCACAAGTGTTACTAGAATAATAAATAATAAACGTTCAATGCACATTTTTCACTTCCTACTACTTGTTCAGGCTATTCTCCATTATACCCTACTCGGTTAGGGAAGATACAGGTATAATTTAAAGAAAGTATACCCGCATTTTCTTGGAATCAGAGTAGG
Source organism: Timema bartmani (assembly GCA_902151455.1). Lineage (NCBI taxonomy): Eukaryota > Metazoa > Arthropoda > Insecta > Phasmatodea > Timematidae > Timema > Timema bartmani. The sequence goes on from CABFWB010000210.1 coordinate 279,064, forward strand.
AAATCACTTGGGAAAACCACATTTTTTACACTTATCCAAGATTTGAGCCCCACTTTGTTCTCTTTTTTTTTTAACTGCAACTCATCATCACTTTGTTGTTAAGTTTTTGAAACAGTAGAATGATACCAACATCTTTTAGAAGAACTCAGAATAAAAGTCAAAATCATTTATTCAAGTATTCCGGCTACAAGGAGGTCAGGGTTTAAACTATGGCCGGTGTATTGAGAGTGGTTTTGTCTAAATAAATAACTATTTCCCATTCACGTAAGTGCGTGTACATTCCTCCTGAACTTTACTTTCCTCATTCACAATCCATTTGACTTAATTATAATGCGTATAGCCCAGTAACATGCGGTGGAAGGAAAGCTTATTTTATTGATCTGCGTCTTGCTACCCATCCCGGGTGTCGTATTTTTGAATGGGGGTGGGTATGAATAAAATAGAATTTAAAAGAAGTGCAACAGCATTTTTATCTGCTAAGAAAATAAGATTAGGATTGGAACCGTTATCTCCTCGTTCCTGTCAAACTATGAAAGAGTTTTGTATCTGGTGATAACTATTTGCATCCTTTTATTTATATACATATATATATATGTATATATATTCGTTATTACTTTGCTGCTTTGTAGTTTTGATGAACGTTGACAAATCAATGGCGCCTAATCATTGCCTTACACCCTCACCTCCAAAAACTTGACTGTCCCAGTATGCCTGCTATCATCCTATCTACCGTGATGCGAGGAATTAAATGCCCTGGGAATGACATGAGCAACCGCAGACTCGTGGGAGGGATATGGGAGGGGTCAAAGGGGAGGGAGTGAACGTACACACAGATGATAATGTTCCTCTACTTTGTTTCCCTACGATACCCCTCATAGATTGAGAGGATTTTTTTTTTCCTGTTTCCACATCATTTTAAATAAAATCAAATTCCTGTTTGTGACAGGTTTATATTAATATCTCTCTACCTGTCTGTGACTTGTAGAAATAGTTGTGAGGGGGAGGTAGATGAGTTTTGAGTGAAAAGTTACGTACGGTAGTTAGAACTCAGCTTGAGGTAACCGCACAGGCTATAGTTAGATTGGTAGAGAGAGGTCACACTTGACAAAAGTAATAGTAATAATAATACACAAAAAATATAATCACAGATTCTGACATCATAGAATGTAAATGAGTATTTTTTTGTTGTTACTATAGCATCCTTGTGGATTTATCAAATCAAAAATTAAAATGTTTTGATAGAATCTACGCGGTGGAGAAATATTCTAGCTCATGAATTTTCACAGTTGGGTATCTTTAGACTAGAATGAGATTTATAAAATGTAAACAAAATAAAATTGTTCTGGTGTTTACCTTAGTCGTAATAATACCTATTTATATGTCTGTCTTAAGCTCCTAGTGCCATAGAGTAAATAAGTAAGGAATATATATTTCAAATTTTAGTATTTTATAGTTCAATATAGACTATTTAAATGTCTAGGTTGTGCTGTCTTTGATAAAAGAAGACCAATATTGATCATAGTAGTATTTTTTAAACATCCAACTTGATAGAAACTATCTTTGCTAACATTTTTGAATCCAATTTTTTCTCCCCTCCGTGACATATAGCCAAGTACTTTTAGAAGAAAAAAATAGAGCATAATATAAACAATTAATGTGTTGGATAAAAATCGCTCTATTAATTAGAATAACATATGAAACACACAACCAAAACTTTTTTTATTTTTAACATTAAGAATCAAGACCACATATAACAATATGTGAAAGAAATAACTTTATATATGAACTTTGAATTTCATCTTGTGTCAAAAATTAAAACACACCAATCATTGGCACTTAGATATTTACCAATCGATTAGCATCTAGGATACACCATTAAACCTATACAACGGTTACTAATTTAACCTTTAGTTTGAGATTAGATAGCTGTTAATTTTTCATAAATATATTTTTTTTTAAAAGCGTGGCGTGGATATGAAAACTTTTAAAATAAACACACAAGAATAAAACACTTATGCCTATTGAAAATCAAAACTAAACATCCTTAACCTCACCGAACCTCAAATTATTTTCAAAGTTTAATCATTAAACATCCGCTTCAGTGGCCACATGGTCTAGGGCGTAACTATAATAGTAGACTAGTCTGTCGATAATGGGGAGATCGAAGTTCGAATTTCGGTCGGGTGTACTGAGGGTGGTTTTTCCAAAATTGTATTCCACAAATTCGGGTACACTTCCTCTATATATAACCTTCCTAATCCCTAAAAACACTAACGTAATTAGCACATAAGCGTATAACCCGAACTGGTAGTAAGAAACGGTGCTAAAAAAATCATCAAACAAAGTGTCACAAACGACAAATCAGATATGAAAAAAATAAACATAAAGACTAGACCACATGTCAGTAAACATCGAAACGCCTGAAACCATGCACTGCACTATTGTTAACATAAATACAGGGTAGCTCCGAGTTGAAAGTATGCGGGTACGATTCCTTGCTCTGATTTCAGGTCAGTGTTGTTGGCAACCGGCGAGATC
>CABFWB010000210.1:281662-294903 GCA_902151455.1 Timema bartmani
CCCCCCCACTTCTTCTTTCCTCCTCTCGCTCCATATTCAATAGAAAGGCCAGCATGTGCCCGACATTCAATGAGCCTGGTGAGCCTTAAATTGAATACAATATAGTTTGGAGAGGGGGAGCAGGAAGGGAGGGATTTAGATGGGAACACAAGGGGTGAGACTGGCTTACGTTTACGTTGAGGGTAGTCAGGTTGGAAAAAAAAATATGTTGGCTTTCTTTTTATTTTGTTCAGTTGTAAAATAATACTATGTTAGTTTAGTTTACTGTCTCATGAATATATTTGTTAATGGTAGATCCTGTATCAAAATATGAACTTCAGAATACGTGGTTTGACGTATGTATGCATGAAAGTGTATTTCGTAACTATTTCAATGTTTAACCTTCGTAAAAGGTTTTTATGGAATTATGACAATATGTTTCCTGATTTCAATTATGAACGGATATTTCTGACAGAAAAAGATATTAGATAAACAAACTTTCTCTTTCACAAATTACGTACTTTTCCTTTATATTATACCTTTCTAATTCCTACACTATTAATTAACGACCCAATTTTTCATAGTAAGAATTATATCTGAGAGCTAAAAATTTACTAGATCTATTTTCACATATTAATATGTCAATTCATGTTATCTACAGCTGTCACTTTTAATAGATATTATTAATACCTAAGAAATAACACTTAAGATATATATTACAATGTTTTATGTTAACTATAAAAATAGATATGTGTTTTCCTAAAATGTTTTATGTTAACTATAAAAATAGATATGTGTTTTCCTAAAAGTGCTCTAAATGTCAATTCGCAAGAAAATCAAGGAATCCCTCAGATGAAGTAAAGTTTCCTAATCAGAACAACAACTTTAAGAGACGACGATGATTCGATTCCCACTTGGGTCAAATGGTTATGTTCGCGTGGTGTAAAATAAAGTAAGCGTGCGTTTAACTCTTGTAAGCCTGATATTAATAGAGCTATTCAAGTTACAACTAGTTGAAACTAGTAAGGGAAATGTGTATTTATGTACAAAATTTATTCGAGCTACACAAGTTTATTAGCATATACTCTACGTTTTCCTTGAAAGTTACCAGTCTTGCCTTGACTGATTACAGCATGGTCTTATGTTATGAGCTCCACCATAGTGTAAAACACTCAGGTAAACATGCTAAATTTCAAGTTAAACAGGGTGTACAAGAAAATACGGAAAGTAAATATAAAAAAAACATAGGTGCTTATTATTAAACTTTTAAGCGTTGCTGGAGATACACCTTGGTCCAATTGGCATTTGAAGGAAACTATGGTTTGTACAATCCGTTTACCTTGAAATATAGCGATCTCATAGTTGGTGGATTATACTATGGATCTATTTCTAGTTCCATAACATAATGGAGCCATGCAAATTTGTTAACTTTCAGGGTTAACGACGTGTACATATGTACAGCTCACACATCTATGGCACTAGTTTTATGAAGGTTTATGTTAAATGGTGTTGTCGTGTGACTATATTGTTTTTATTTAGTGGGTTTTAAAAATCTCTCAAGCTATGCTAAGATTCATTAACATTCAACCGTGAACTCATAAATTAGAATATCTCAACTACGTTAAGATAAACATTTGACCATACCGTTGGATCATTGGAGTCTTTTTAATATCGTTCTAGATCAGTTCTGCTATTAAGAAAGATGGTGCATTTATAAACTTAACTTTGATATAGTTTTTGGAACAAACAATATATATTCACAGGAAAAAAAACGTAATTTTTTCTAACAATTTTCTAAATGAACTATTTGTGCTAATCGTGTTCACACTTTTTCTGGTTCGGTTCTGTTTCTTACTTATGTTACGTTCTGGTCCACAAGGATTTAGCATCGTGGGACATAAAAGCAATGAACATGTGGAGGTTTGAGGGATTGGTATTGTAATTTCCACCCCTCTATCTTTGTGTATGTGAGGCATTTGTGTGGAGGAGGGGATCAAAATCTTGAAAGGAGGGGTTCACAACCCTTACTGTGTAAATGCAATGTGACCTCCGTGCCATTGCAATGCAAGCAATAAGGACGTAAGTGGGATCACACCGAGTTTAGGTGGCAATATTAACGATACTGAACTCAGATAAATATCTAACATTGAGGGTGATTTAAGAATTTAGGTAGGTTCTGTACTTGGCTAGTGATGTTTTTATCTGATTCAATAAAAATAAAAACCACTACGGTTGCCGCATGGTCTAAAGCGCTATTCTCACAGTATTCTAGACTGCCGATAATGGGGAGATTGAGTTTCGAATCTCGGTTGGGTGTACTTAGGGTAGTTTTTCCAGAATGGTTTTCTACTCTCCCTCCACGCAAATGTGGGTACGCTTCCTATAAATATAGCCTTCCTCATCCCTAAAACCATTTGTGTGATTATACCAAACGGGTAGTAAGAACCGGCGTTAAACAAATTAATCGGGGTTTAAATATGTATTTAATCAAGTTTATATGCTTGGTATTTACGATTTCCTATGAACTTTCTAATCAATGAGCTAGTAATAATCAAGAGGTTACTGAACTCAACTAGTGATATAATAATTTAGGCATTGCGTTTCATGCCCTAGACATACTTTTTTAAGATAAATTGGTTCGAATCTTAAATTGAGACAAAGAGTATTTTCCTATAGTACAAGAAAGCTGAGTTATAAGTGGTTTGAAATTCTTTATGTATGTGATTATATGAAATAATAAACCCACTTGTTTAGAACACCTATAAACATCGTAATCCTATTTGAGTTTTCAGTCCACTCCAAAACTAAATACAAATTTATAAATGATTTTACAAACATATCGACGGGCACGTGGAATAAACGTCGGGCTTAATTAGTTTGGTTTGCCGATGTTGGGGAGGTACTAGATTATACGACCACGCAAATACTGCTACACTGCTTATAAATAATACCTTCCTCGTCTCTACCAAATTAGCTTAAGTAAATGTTAATAACCTGGACAGATACGGAGAAAAAAACAAATTGAAACTGTAAATAACTTTTAACTTAATTAAAAAAAAATAGTTTAATTAATTTGTATGTGAACATTTACCTTCATGTCTGATGAAGATTAGAGTTATATTTTAGTGAGTTAAACTCTTGCTGCCCCAAATGTTATATGTGACTCACGCACCTCTTGCCCCTCAAACTTACACACACACACACACACACAGCTCCCTCGCTCATTGACGGTCCCAAGAGACCAGCCTTACCCATCACTCTGAACTCATTCCGGTTGTTTTCCGAGGAAATTGCCCTGTTTGGCTTCCCTGTTTACCGGGCATAACCCATTCCTTGATGCCACCCTTAATCCACCCCTCCCCTCGAACTCACCCCGTCCCTCAATTTCATTGGACTATCATTCTTAACTCGGTTTAGCGCATCTGCTACCAATAACAGAATCTTGCATCGACCTTTCAATCTAGTTACCGAAACGATTTCCCCAGGAAAACATGGAGAGCTACCTTTCGTGGATCCTGTTTAAATGTAAGAAAAATAACATATTTCAGGTCTGATACCTTAGCTCAGTTGGTAGCGTGTATGTATATTCAGCCAAGGATCCTGGTTTCGATTCCTGGTATGACTGAGAAATTTATCATTGGTGTAATGGGTTTCCCGTTTCACAGTGATGAGTTAGTGGCCGAGGGTCTGGATATTGTGTCTGTTCTAAATTTAAATTAGTTTATAAGTCGCATGCTGATATGATAAGTCAGTTTAGAAAGTACACGTTAAAATATACTTACAAATGTAAATGAAACAAATATTTTAGAAACATGTTGATCACAAAATACAGTCCAACAGCTAGAAAAGTTACTACTTATACATTCCCATATTCATAGATCAGATCATGTTGTATATTGTCCTACATTAATAAAATTGTAAAATATAATCAATATTTGACCACGCATAAAAAAGTTTAGTATTTTCTTAAAGGTTCTTTCTATGGGAATATTTTTTTTAAATGCTAATAACAAACCTCAAGTAACAATACATAGTTTAAACCCTTTCCTTCAATGAGTATTTCATGTTTTACTTTCTCCAAGTTAAACGTACCACTACGCACAATACATTTTTTACATGATATTAATGCTATGTGCAATGTGCATCCATCTTGATGTAAATATCCGCTTTATAACGATATTAATGTTATCATTAGTTTTTATTAACATCAAATGACTATTATAGTATGAAAAATAACAAAAAACAACAACATACAAAATTACGTTTGACTGGTCTACTATTTTCTAGTTTTCAAAGAAATTTGATAAATAAATGTAATTACTGTAAACGCTAAATGTCTAGAAATATAAAAATTAACTTCAATTAACACTAATAAAACCTTCATAGTATAATTTTGGTAAGATATAAACTATTCTTTATAATTTAGCCACACTATTGAAGTCACGCAGTCTGAGGAGTCAGGCTTACAATAAACTATAACCTAGGTGACGGTAAAGAAATTGAGGTACGAGTCCTTAAACGGTTCTAGGAAGCTAGTTTTTGAACGTGATCTAGCATAGAGCATTTCCCATTCTCTATCTATATATATATATTGACACACAAAACGTAAATTATTGTAACCATAGTTTAGTCCAGAAAAATGTAAATTATCACTAGAACTTTATGTTAAAACTTAAGCCTACCGGTGGTTATAAGTAAATAACCTCGAGTCATAAGTTTACTTTTGTGTTTTCCCAAAGGAAAAACCTAATAGACTTATAAGAAACTAGCAATCTCACACGGCGTTGCCCGTGACCCACTGTGGTATAAGAATTATATAAGCCCTCCCCCACAAAAATGGTTTAGAATTACGATCGATTTCGTACACATTATTTTTTCTAAAGAGTATGTGGTATATTTTTATCACAGTTATCTCTGAAACGTAATTCTATTCCAGATTAACAATATTTTCTTCAAAAATTTGTTAAAAATAACTTAATTAAAAAGCTAATTAAAAATTTAAAAATCCGGCTTCGAGGTGCATTCGGACCCCCTTCCGTTCACCAATTTAAAAAATTTCAGATCTCTTCGTGCCGTAGATTTGGCTGGGCATTGCACACAAACAAACACACACACAGACAAACACTTCCTTTTTTATAAATAACGTAGACGTGTGAAAATGTAAATATTCTAGTGACTCGTTGCAGCGATATGTGCATATTATTGCGTTAAAATGTATTCAATTTTTTTTAACTGAGAAAAGTTCCATAGAATGAAGCCTCATTATACTTTTTAGTTAAAGGCTTACTCGTCAAAGGCAGCTCTCAATTGATTTTTTATATTTCAGTGTTTAATTTTAAGTAAAAATTAAGTATTTCTCTTTACTAATTTGTTGTACTTTACTACTTAAGTAAGAATTTTGTTGTTATTTTTAACCAAAGATAAATATTTTATTTACAGAATGAGCTAATATTTTTAACCAAAGTGAATTAATTTATTCACAGGTATAAACCATGCACAAATAAGGGTTTCCACGGTGATGTAAACAAAGAATGAAAAGCTAAAAATTATCTGGCAAAATCATATTTTCGTTGGAAATTACTATCCTGGAAATTACATCCTGGACCCCTAACCTTAAAAATGAGAAATCGTTTGTCAAAATAGGTTCAGTCATTTTCTCGTAACTTCAAATACCAGAAATTGTCTCATCAAATTATACATAAGAATCATGATCATTTTATCGTTTTTCAGCTTATAGTACTTATCAAAACTAATATAAACATTATTATATCATGCGCGAAACAAAACGTGAACAATATATTCACGAACTTAACTTAACCTTTAAATTTTCGAATTATGCTAAATATTATTGATTTAAAATGCGAATTAATGATGGCAACTTTCGAATAAAAAATAAATTTTTCCCAAGTTTAGGCATCTCAATTTAGATGTGTTATGACCAGCGTGTTACTATTTGCTTAAAATGAACATCAAAACACATTATTTGAATAAAATGAACATCAAAACCCATTATTAAAAAAAATCAACGCCAAAACTCATACTTATATAGTTAAAATGGTTATTTTTAAAAATTATTCAAGATCATTTTATCGTTTTTGAGGTTAAAAGACATACCAGAACATATTTAAACATAATTTCATCATGCGCGAAACAAAACGTAGACAATATTTTCACGAAATTAACAATTTAACCTTTTACTTTTCGAACTATGCTCAATATTATTGATTTAAATACGAATTAACGATAGCACAATTCCAATAAAAAATAAATGTTTTTCCAATATAGGAATCTCAATTTAGATGTGTTATGACCAGCATCCAAACATAAATATTCATCCAGAGATAAAATTGTGATGTGTTCGGACCAACAAATAAAGATTGAGTTATTATTTTTTAGCCAAAGAGATATATTTTATCTAGAGATTTACAGTCATGCAGCAAATAACTGTTTTCATGGTGATCAAACAAAGAATGAATAACTGAAAATTATCTGTGAAAATCGAGTTTTCGTGGAAAACTACTATTTTTCCCGACATCCTGGACTCTTGACCGTTAAAATGAGTGTTCGTTTGTCAAAATCTGTTCAGTCATTTACTCGTAATTTCTATTAACGGAAACGGGCTTATCAAATTATATATAAGATACAAATATACATGTATATTTATAGCACCATGCCCCACTATCCATTCAGGCAATATGCATATGTGATAATTATGCTAATGGATTAGGGATGAGTAAGGCTAAATTTATATGAAGTGTACTCACATTTGCAAGGAGGCAGAGGGGAAAACCATACTCGGTCAATCTGACTGGGATTCTAACTAAGCTTAATACGTCATCAGTAGTCCACTCTATAGTGGTAGCGCCTTAGACCATGTGGCCACTAAAATGGGTAAATATATTTATTTATGATTTTTTAGCACCACGTCACGTTTGATTTATACGCCAATATAATGGTTTAGGGATTAGGTAAATTTTATTTATAAGAAAGTGTACCCACTTTTGCGTGGAGGGAGAGTGGAAAACCATTTTGGGGAAAACCACCCTCAGTACACCCGACCGAGATTCTAATCTTTATCTCCCAATCATCGGCAGTCCAGTGTAGTCTACTGCGAAAGTAGCGCGTTAGACCACGCGGTCACCAAAGTAGGCTACATGATAATTCAAATTGAGAAAGAATCTAAGCGATCTTAAGTGTGCCAGTATAAAAAGCAATGGTTGATCTATCGTATCTCAGGCCTAAGCAGGAGGCAAGCTTGCATCAGTCGCCCTCAGGTAGTCTGGAAGGTGAGAGAGCTCGCTAATGTTCCACTCAGACAATGTGGGGGCCACTTGATCGATCTACTGACCTCACCTGTGTCCCGGCCAGGGGTATACAGGAAGCTTGTTTAGACTCGAGAGCAACTTTGAGACAGGTCAGAAGGGACGTGAGGGGAGGTGATCATGAAGTGACAACAAGCGCAGACTAGGAGGTGCACATAAGTGGGAATAGCTATGAAAATACAAGAAGCGCAAAGATAGAGGTGCACATAAGTGGAGGTAGCTATGAAAATACAAGAAGTGCAAATATAGAGGTGCACATACGAGGGAATAACTATGAAAATACAAGAAATGCAAAGATAAAGGTGCACATACGAGGCAATAGCTATGAAAATACAAGAAGTGCAAAGATAGAAGTGCACATATGAGGAGAGAGCTATGAAAATACAAGAAGTGCAAAGATAGAGGTGCACATATGAGGGAATAGCTATGAAAATACAAAAAGCGCAAAGATAGAGGTGCACATACGAAGGAATAGCTATGAAAATACAAGAAGTGCAAAGATAGAGGTGCACATACGAGGGAATAACTATGAAAATACAAGAAATGCAAAGATAGAGGTGCACATACGAAGGAATAGCTATGAAAATACAAGAAGTGCAAAGATAGAGGTGCACATACGAAGGAATAGCTATGAAAATACAAGAAGTGCAAAGATAGAAGTGCACATATGAGGGAATAGCTATGAAAATACAAGAAGTGCAAAGATAGAGGTGCACATATGAGGGAATAGCTATGAAAATACAAAAAGCGCAAAGATAGAGGTGCACATACGAAGGAATAGCTATGAAAATACAAGAAGTGCAAAGATAGAGGTGCACATACGAGGAGATAGCTATGAAAATACAAGAAGCGCAAAGATAGAGGTGCACATACGAGGAGATAGCTATGAAAATACAAGAAGCGCAGAGTTAAAGGTTCACATAAGTGGGGATAACTAAGAAAATACAAGAGAGAAAGAGAGGTGAGAATAATGTTATGGTCGTTTCATAGGTACTCAAGAATCAAACAAAGGGGCCATCTTAAAATTGCAGACAGAGGGTGTTGGTAAAATTTTGTGCCACATTTTTCAATCGTCAAAATATGTTAAACTAGGTTAACTATGATAATATTATAGTAAGCTAATAATAAACGTAAATCAACATGAGTTTATGTTTAATGGACTTAAAAAGTGTTAAATAAATATGTAAATGCATGAATTGACGAAAATTAAGTTTATAAAAGAGTTTAGTTTAATTTAATACATTAAATGATGTAAATAAAGTTTTATTTGGCTTTTTTTTTTCTTCCAAATATATCGTTGTTTATGGTGTCATGGAAGGTGGTAATCAAATTTCATTGATATATTTTAAAACGTGTTTTATGGCTTACTTTCTTAACCGTCCATTTTAACATAAAAAAAAACAGAAATACTTTAGCAAATGTATAACCTAGCTTTTAATTTTTTGCTTCATTAGCTATGTCTATTTTAAAATTCTAAGCTTGCCCAAGTTGTACATGAATGTCGCGTAGATTGCACCACTGTACCATCAGTTGCGTCTTCATCAAATATTGAATCATGAGCATATTTATCATTGTTAGTGTGTTTAGTGTGTCTTTTGTGTGTTTGAAAACAGTCATGGCATTCAGCGCCAGCGTGCGATTTTCAGAAGCTATTGTAAAAAAAAAAAATTTATTTTAAATTATATAAGAAAAATTACTACGTGGAAGTTTTCTTTAAGGGATTAGCCTACCTATAACTTATTAACTTTTTTTAATTGCTTTGGCTTTTCACATAATTTTACTGATGGTAGAAGGATGAGTAAGATCTAATTTTATAAGAAATATACTCTCATTATCGGAGAGAGAGAGAAGTGGGAGGGAGGGGGGTTGACATTTATGATAGTCAACCTAAATACACCCGGAATTGATACAAGCCCCAAATTCTACACAGGCAAACCGGTACGTTTAGTTTAAAGCTAAATGGTTTAGGGCAATAGTATCGTGTTGATGACGTGGGGATGGGGGTTCAAATCACGGTCGAGTCAGTTGAGGCTGTTTTTCCTCAATGGCTACCCACTCCACATCCGTGAGAATGCAGGTAGATTACCTTTAAAATGCTTCCTTCCTCAAACTTACCCCATTAGAGTAATTATTATATATGTTTATAGACTAGACTTATAATTCGATGGTGCAATATCCCAAAAACTAAATCTATAGTAAAATGGTCAATCTATTTGAATTTTAAAGAAAAAGTAGATCCCGATTAAATAAAGATATTTTAACGATATATTTGAAAAAAAAAATCTCATTTCAAGACAAAATCATCATCAAGATTTATAAAATAGTAAATGCAAATTATTACACTTTTTCTTTGTTCCACAACGTGATGAAAAAGAAAACAAATCTCGAGATAAGAAAAAGAAAGACGGCTGGTTAGAAGAAAAAAAAAGGTAGGCCTACCGAAATAAAAAATAAATAAAAGAAAGAACTTGGGTAAGAGATAATGGATATTTTATACTTGGTCTTGTGTTTTTTGAAACGTTCCACCTTGTGCTGTGTTCTTGTAATATCTCACTCTAACTCATGACAGCGAATCAGAGAAGACTGAAGTCGTGAAAAAAAAGAACTCGGGGTGATGATACGTATTTCTTGTATCCCGCCCGGAGGGCTCGCAATCTATAAACACATACATCAAAAATAAAATAAAAACATTAATCCACGGCAAACGGAAAAATTTGTAAAAGAAATTACAGAGAATCGTTTGGCACACACTTCTGCTCTAGTGCTGAAACGAAGTCTAGCTGTCCATATTTTTTTTAAAAAAGAAAAGCAATAAAATTACGTTTTTATTAGAAAGTGTTTTGAGTGTATAGTTCATCTTTCATGAAAAGGGCCTTTTAAAAATTACAAACATGTTTAAATCCTTCATTGTTAATATTTTATTGTATTAATATTGTTTTATAAATATATTTTAGCACCACGTCTTACTACCCGTTAGGGTTATACGCCTATGTACTAATTACACTAGTGGTTGAGGGATTAGGAAGGATTAATTGAGATGAAATGCAGCCACATTTGCGTGGAGGTAGAGTGGAAAACCATTTAGGAAAAACCACCCTCAGTGCACCCAACCGGGACTCGAATCCTGTTCTACCGGTCATCAAAAGTGCAATCTATTGTTATAGTTGCCTTAGATCACTTGAGCACCGAAGTAGGTCCTATCAAGAGTGACAGCTGCATATAACATGACTTGACGTATGAGTACCTAAAAGTGGATTTAGTAGCTTTTCGAGCTGTCAGATAATGTCTTTCCTCTGAAAATTGGAAGTTAAATGAGCCCAGCGCTTAATCCACGAGCTCACCAATTTGGGTGACTGGTGATACTAATTACGCTAGTGGTTTTAGGGATTAGGAAGGCTATATTAATAGGAAGTGTACCCTCATTTGAGTGGGGGAGAGTGGAAAACTATTTTGGAAAAAAAAACCTCAGTACAGCCAACCGAATTCAAGCCTTGTCTCCCCTTCATCGGTAATCTAGTCTACTGCGAGAGTAGCGCGTTAGACCATACAGACACCGAAGCTGGTCTGGGGCTATTAAGTAGTAGACTTTCTTAACCTACTAATACATCAGACCATGACTAACAAGTAACATTACTCTAAAATAGACAAAAAAACTCAGTACCGAGGCCAACTCCACATCATTTCTAAATAGGAAACTACAATTGCATCAATGAGACAATTTTCAGTCATACAGGAAATCGAGATAGAGACCCTGAAATATAAAAAAAAAAATTTAGTAAGGCAATAAATTCTAGATTCTAATGAGTAGAAATGTTGAAATGAATATCCATTCCATTCACTTTTGATTGCAATTCAGTTCCTGCACTTTGCATAATGGATAGGGAGTAATCTAATGAGTTTATTGTAAGAATGCAAATTTCTCGAAATAACTGACTATAAGATAAATAAAGATAAATATGTGTGTAGATAAGGTAAATTTTTCTCTCCATAAGTGAAAAAAAAATGAGTAAAAATTTCGAATTATATAAGCTATTTTATGATTTTAGGTATTTACTGTGAACTTTCAGGACCGAATGATTAGAACAGCGATAAACTAACTTCGGTACACCCAACCGGGATTTTAACCCTGATCTCCTGGTAATCAGCAGTCTAGTCTATTGCGACCATGCGGCCAATGAAGTGTGGTTTTTTTTCCATAATTTAGAAAGTAGCTTTATTATTCACCCCTGATAACGGCCAAGGTCAATATGTCACTACGTTGGGGATTACCTTACTTCCAAAGCCCAAAGAAAGAAAAAGGATATCTTTGTTTTATGAGGGTCACCTTAGAAAACCAGTGAAATGGAAATGTTTCGTCCACCACCATAGTCAATTCGAAGTCACCCGCGGGACTAGTTGGGACAATTGGACTGGAACCTCTTCTCACGTAACTCAGTAATGACACACAAGCTCAAGGAGGTTCTGTTTTGGTACACTTCCTAGTTGGGTATCGATCCTACGACCATCCCCAGCTTAGGGCCCGTCTCCCATCCAATAAATCGGGATTTTAGATACACGATTAGGCCAACACTTGAACCCGAAAACGTATCGAAGAGTGGGTTAATGACTTTTTTCATTTGACAACTGAGAAATTGGGATGAATTGAATAGTTTTTTCATCCAAATAATAATTAATTAATTCTAAATTTTGTTGTAATGTGCTTCGGTGGCTGGATGATCAAAGGTGACACTTTCACAATACACTAGATTGCCGATGACAAGGAGATCGAGGTTCCAATCCCGGGTGTACTGAGAGGTGGAATTTTTTATAGAAATAATTTTTATAAAATACTTTTTTTTTTTGCGTCCAGCTATAATAACATTGTACTAAATTATTAGTGTTATTTTATAGGCCTTGATAATATTTAAAATAAGGGACATCTACAGATCACAGACCTTGACTTATGAATATGTGAAATTAGATCTAATAAATTTTCTTAGATTACATGTGTTATTTGTGAGGTTAGATGGGCTCTTTAAGTTCTGCATTCCTCACGCTATTTGTTTACATGTGTGTTCTGTTCCCAAAGCTTTTTGAAAGTCACATTTACCAATGTTTCATTTGGAAGGGGATTATTGGTTGTTTTAGTTACTAAATTTAGAATGGTTTGAACATCTTAACTGTTTTTTTTGTTCTTCAGTAAACGATAGCTAGAGATGAGTTTTTTATTTTTTTTTATTTTTAAAGATGAGGAAAGCCATTTATTTTCATTCATTTATTTGAGGTATCTAACGTGCACTTTCTGAAAAACCTGATTATATGATCACATGACTTATACACTAAATTAAATTTATAGCAGACCCATCATCCTGCTCCCTGCCATACCGGAAATCGAATCTGGGACTTTTAGCTCAGAAGACAGATTCGTTACCTACTAAGTAAGGTGTCGGACACGAAGAAAGTAATTTTAAAACGTTTATGACTTTTGAGAATGAACATTTTCATCCTATAATGTTCTTAAAATATTTTATAACAAATACAAATCCAAGTATTATGACGTGTAATTAGTTCTACCAGGGCAAACAGAATTAATTTAAACTGTACATGTGAAATTGTTCTCATCAATCAAAATTTATAACCCTCACAGGCCAGGTATGGATAAATACACATTGCCACGTGAGTTGTGTAGAACATTTTCTTATGTGTGGCTGGCAAAATGAGGACTTGGTGGCATTTCACAGTTACAACGTCAAAGAGCTCCACTTACTGTATTCACTCACCATGATACACCACTTCACTGAAACACCTAATACACGTATGAAACAAAATACAGTAAAAAACCAGATGTAATCCTACCTACGACAGGTTTGATATTATCAATATTAACCCACCTAACTAAACCTGATCTTAAATTGACAAGCACATGTAATGTTAGGCTTTGTTTGTAAAAAAAAAAAAAAA